>OLKM01003388.1:0-25430 GCA_900291075.1 Melanogrammus aeglefinus | reverse complement strand
AAGTTAAAAAATCATTACAGAGAGACATCAGTTAACTTTACCAAGAAACATCCTCCTTAACTTTAATTTCTTCATATAATTAATTATTCTCATAAATTATTAACCGGTATATTCATTATTCAAATTAGCCATTGTGCTGCGCGTTCCCCTGTTGGCCAAGTAAGCCTCGCTTTGTTATGATTAAGCCACGGCCCTCAATTGATTCGGGCACACCAAGCAGCTCACAGTAACCCGTCCTGTTTTTCGATTGTGTTTTTTATGCGTGGCTTTATGTGTCCTGTTTCTGTTCAACCTATCAAATCAATTTTATTGTCAGAGTTTGTAGAGGAAAAAATAGGACAATTTCACCTTGACCATTTCTTTTGTATGGCTATTTAATAATAGGCATCAAACCGACGGAGACTTTCCATGTATGCGGTTGTCTGGATGTGTGTGTGTGTTGTGTGTGGTGTGTGTGTGTGTGTGTCTTTGTGGTGTGTGAATGTGTGTGTGTGTGTGTGTGTGTGTGTGTGGTGTGTGGTGTGTGTATTGCGATATAAGTGCATGTAACAAAATCCAATCCGTAGATCGTAGTAAGAAACAAAATGAAACAAAAATAAAAGATTCATTGGGATCATTGAAAGAAAGAGCTTGAGCTCTTGTGGGGAGAGAGGAGGAAAGCGGCACAAAACAAAAACAATGGCGCGCATTAACCAAGTTTATTATGTATTGGCTTTAGTTAAAACAACGTCACACAAAATACTTGTTTCCCAATACAACAATCCAATACCCACCGCACCACTACTTCCCAACGTCCTTGCACACATAGCCAAGAACAAGACAATAGATGGCTAGGTACAATAACACATCAAGAACATACCATTTCTAAAAGAACAGATGAAGCAGCTACCCCTTTGTTTCCTTCGCGGTTTGCCTACAGAGCAGCCCACCTGCATTTAGTAGGCTACATCCGTGAATTGTTACAATTTCTCAGAATCAAAGGCGGAAAAGTATACAAACGGGTGGCCAAAAGCTGTCACATTGTTTAGTTATCACCAGACAATTTTAAGTAGAGAAAACGGGTTGGCCAAAAGCTGTCACATTGTTTAGTTATCGAGACAATTTCAATATAACAATTATATAACAATCAATGTTTCTGTTACGGAGCTCCTTCAGGGACGTTAGGGAGAACGCTGCCGGACAGATACCTTATGGCGCTTTTCCACTACACTTTTCCAGCACGACTCGCCTCGACCTCGCCTCGCCTCGGCTCGCCTCGACTCGGCCACGTTCCCTTTTCATTACACAAAAAAGTACCTACTTCAACGTGGCAGGCGGGGTCGTCATAGCACGGCGCTGCGAAACTGCTGTCGGACACAAGGATGTTCTATGCGCGACACAAACACAAAACAATGGAGGACATGGAGCAGTGGTGTACTTGCCTGCTCGTTCTGTGGCTTTTTTGTCACAAACCAAAGCCAAAAGAAGATAGTCAGAAAAGGGCTGCAGGCGGCGAGACAAAACACAACAGAAAGTACACAGGAGAGTTTTTGGAAGCCGTACTACAGCAGTTATAGAAGCCGAAGATGAGACTGAGAAGGTGACGACACTTCTCTGACCAATCAGCGGCGCCAGCAGTGTGTGTCGACGTCACATTTTAGTTACCGGTCTTGACTCGCTTGGAACCTCACCAGAGCAGGTACTAAAATAGTACCTGTTACAGGTACTTTCCCTAGTGGAAACGCAAAAAGAACCGAGGCGACGAGTCGAGCGCGAAGTTAGAGGGCGAGTCGCGCTGGAAGAAGGGTGTAGTGAAAAAGCGCCATTAGTTTGGAAGTCGTGCTTTAAGTGACACGACGAAATACTTCCAATTGAGATACATGAGCTTGAGAAAATTGTGCTTGTTGACACGAAAAATTTTGAAAATACGTGTCGCTGATCACGAAAAATAGATTAAATAACGTGACAGTGTCACGAATTTTCGTGAGACCGGGTTGGAATACAGTACAAATGTTACAAAAAAGTTCAGTTTCAATTTTTACCTAAGTATACTTGGAATCATACCATCCAGTTATATATATAACTAGTCGGACATAGTGACGTCCCTTTTTCAAGATATGGTTCTGGGCGCAGCCTACCCAGTTTAGCAAATTAGCTTTGTAAGTAAGCTAGTGGTAAACAAACCCGTGTTTGACATTCCTTTTATTTTGTAGGGAGAAAGAGTGACAACCCTTTTAAGTCCGGGACTTTGTGCCATCGCTTTTTTAGCTATCTTCCGTCTCCAGAGAAGAGGAGCGCGGAAAGCTAGACTGGAGGTGGTTCAACAGGAGGCAGAAGGCGAAATTGCAGGAAAATATAGAGCAGGCCAAGCTATGTGCCAAGAAGCCTCCCGTCTAAGGTGGGTAAAAACTAGTTGTTAGATCAAGCCCCCGCTCTGATTTGATTATTTTCATGTTGGGTCTACTTGTGATCGGTGTTTCAAATAGGTAACTGCCATGATATGGTTATAAACAAAAAACATTCACACCAGTCATTTAATGAAGGATAATGTCACATGTGATTTCCAATGAACACATCCCAAACTGTAAACGTTGTAAAATGTCATTGTCATCAGTATTGTATGCATTGATAATTTCATTTGCTGCTTTCTGTGTTTTCATCAGGGCATCAACTGATTGTCCCAAAACAATGCAGCAACAGAAGACCCAACCCACAGAGCCCTCCATCACAGAAGACCAAGTCCATAGAGAGCCCCCATCACAGATCTTTTGGAAGATTCAGGTGATGAAGATCCTGTCCAGCCTGATCCAGCAACACCACCATGCACCTCTGAAACCTGTAGTAAGCGCATCAAGTCTCTTGAGCTAGAATGCCAAGCTCTAAGAACTGAAATATGTTTTGTTAAGGGAAATAAAATTAAGTAGGAAGACCCCTGACCGACGATAAGTTTGCAAAATGATGATAAAAAGGTTGAATGTCCTCACTGGGTTAGCAACCTATAACATGTCTGATGGCACCATCTTTCAATATTTTTACTCTCCATTTCTCAAACTTAAGGCATCGATAACATGTTTTCAACACGATAACTATGTTGACTTTGATGAAGCTGCGAATTGAACTTGACATTTGTGACTTTTCAGGTTTTTATTTTGGCATTGACCCAACTACCTGTCTCCAGACACTTCAAACACCTGTGTTAATTTGATTTATTGTTAGACTGGTGCCAATTCTTAGTGGTTGTGGCCTGAAAGAGAATCTCTAATATAACATCTCTTCCATATGTATTTTAGAAATGGCGGCTATGAGAAGACTGTTTGTATCATAGATTGTTTTGAAATATTTTCTAGAGAAAACCAAGGTAGATTGCGACCCAGTTGCAGTGTTACTCACAAATACCAAATCACATCACACCCATGAAATATTTAATTGCCATTTGCCTCAAAGGTACAATTTCTTTCATTTTCTACTGGATGGGGAGGTCGCACCAAGTGATAAGTTCATTACAGAGAACACAGTAATTTTTTGCCCAATATTCTCCCAGGAGATGTTGTTTCGGCAGACAGGGGGTTTTCTGGTGAAAGACTCTGTTGAAAAGGTGTCAGGCTGAATTAAAAATTCCAGCAATTTACTCGTGGGAAGTACTAAGTTAGATTCCTGTTGACATAGAGAATACAAGAATCTCTAGCCTCTTTAAGAATTCACATTGGAAAGAGTCAAAGGAAGTACTTTCGTTCAGAAATATACTATCTTACAAAACACTGTGCCAATAACTTTCACAGATATAGAGACAGAAAATTGATGTTACTTATATTGAATAAAATTGTGAGTGTAGATGTTGTGGACTATAACAAATGTACCCAGATTCTGTGGTGCCCTTTGAGTGATGAATTTGGTGTGCCAACAGAAAATAAACCTTTTTGATTTGCTTCTCACCTTGTTTGTTTGTGACTACTTTTTCTCACTCACTAGATTTGAATGATCTATCCATGTTTTATGATCGCTACAGATAGTATTACAGACAGTCAGACACAGAAGAGAACAACATTGGCTTTAACAGTTTTTATTAACCAATTAAATATTTTACATTGCATTCAGCTAGTTCATATTCACACATTGTGTAATTTAAGTAAGACTAAGTAATTAAGGTGTTTTTTTTGGGCACATTGATATAGTTTCCTACAGCTTGGACACACACCACTGTTTCGGTACCCTTTTCATCCGAAAGGCAGGTTTGGTGGAACTTCTCCACGGCACAGAAACCCTGAGCGCACAAACAAGCATGTTCCCTGCCGCAGCGTGCGCGGCAGTTAGCACACATCTGTTGCTGGGGGATTGTTGGTTTTGCAGTTGCTTGTTTTTGGTTGCAGGAAAACATATTTGCCTAACAACTCTGGGATTATATCAATTTTATAAAGAAGGTTACGAGCAAGTTCAAGTTCTTTTTTATGGAAGAATTCTGAGTCGAATGTAATGCGTTCCACAAAGAGTGAATCATTCTTTTTCCGTCCACAGAATAAAAATCACAGTAAATCACATTTCGTTAACAAATAGCTTGCATCTGGACTTGGTGGAAGTATGCATGGTGCTCTCGGCTTAACTTTAATTTTTCCTTGGGAAATCTTGTTCCAGGCAAAAAGTGTCCAACAGACTGTACAGCTTCACTGATAGAAAGGTCCTTTTGCTGAAATGGACACTTAATTTCTATAACCCCTGTACCACAGCAGCTGCAGGAAACATACCCATCCCGGTGAGGCCCCAATAAATGGGGTGGAGAAGTTTGATATTTTTAAATCCGGCTGGTCTATATCAGGACATCTCTGTGTGATAGACGATGTTGCATTTCGTAGTATTTTCTGGCTAGTTCTTCATTCTTGCATCCCCAACTGAAGAAAGAATGTAAATATTAGGTTTTGGACAATAGTAATGCCCCCCACATTACTACCTTCCCTGCCCTTAACAAATGTTTTACTGCTGTACTTGGTTTACCCTTCTGCCTCTTTTTTTTTTAAAGAATAGCCTAGTACCTTATTGCATTTACCCTCTCTGTTCATTCACCCCATCACAACTTCTCTATGCTCATGAATACCTTGGTAGCCTCACTGCTGCTGAAAACATGGGACTTTGGGTTCACATATTGTCTCTTATGAGAGACACTGCTGGCTTTCTTGGGTCTGTCTGTTGTTGTCTGCTGCTCTGAAGGTAGATCCTGTTACTCTACCACTCACTCCTCGATCTAAACCAAATTTTGTGACTTGGACTGGGCTTGGCGTTCTCCTCCTCTACCAATATCACTCTGAGAGAGAAAACATGCCAATCCAGTTACTCAGTTACTCATTTACATTGCAAAATTAGCAGCACACACAGCACATTGTGCACATAACATTGGTAGATTCTTAGATTTTCAGTTCAAATAGTAAAAAAGAATAATGTGTTCTCTACCTGTTGTTCAGTGACAGTCAAGTTCATCAAATTATTCCTTCTGCACGCTCTTGTAATTCAGCCAGGCTCAGGTCTCTTGCCTTCTTGTCGTACAAACTGGTAAGGGGTTCAGGGTAAATCAAGCCTTGACAGCCTTTGGTACATAGGTTGTGGCATACCCTCGGGAACACAACTGACAGAACAGCAGGTTCTGTCGCAGGTCCAGGATTCCCATCTTGAGTCCGTACACTGAGAGAGGTTTTGGGTAGAACTGCGCCTTGCTCAGCAGCAGTCAGGGGTGGGAAAGATGGTGGGGCGCAGATGTACCCTTTGGTGGAATTCCCCCTTTTTATTTTGTTGACTTATGATGTCCTTTCCCTGTTGGTACTCCACATTCTTCCCAGCATCCTCACTGGGAGAGGTCCATTTGCATTTTTTGGACGTGCAGGCTGATCTCCTCATGCCTTGCATTGTGTTTTTTTCCCACAGTCTGAAGAGAGCACAGCTGACACATGAGGAACAACTCTCCCCAAGTTCCTGCTGTGGCAGTTACAGTGGGCTCCCATCACTACACCGTCGTTTCCTCACCACCACCCATGGCTTCAGTTGACTCAGCCGTTGGGAGTGATTAACCTATGTATGAAATTCAAAAAAATATAATTAAGGTTGAAAATGACAGCCACTTAGGTTGGGTACATTCAAAAAACACAAACTAGCAAGTTACAGATGCACTGCAGTTAGCTACCCAAGATAATAATAAACAAACATGCTAACGTTGACATTGCCGTACCTAGTCAACCTAATAAACAAACACAATGCTAACGTGACACTGTCTTATCAAACTGGGATAATTTAATACTTACCCTTGCAGTGATTGATACCGAAGTCTTTGGATGCAAAGACTCCACAGTCGAAGTTGAGTTTACAAAGCCGGACTGACACCATTTATAAAGCATCCAAGCCTTTGTAAGCTCTGAGGGAGTCCCCAGTTGTAGACTGAGGGGAAATTTACCAGATAGCTGTGGATGTCAGCGTAGCGCAAGTCAGGTAAGATAATCTTCGTTGGATGTTATGCTCTTGAAAAGCACCCCAGGAGGCGTTATATGGTGTCACTTAATATTTAATCTATGTAATTTTCCCAGTATAAAAAACGAATTTCATCTAAACTAAAATGGCACGTATAACTCGCTCGGTAGGAAACTCTTGAAGGCTGCTGGCGCTGGTCGTCATGTTGTTTACTGCCAAAATGGCGTCCGACAACCAAAAGTTCACGTGACGCAGGAAGCTCTATTGTGTTCTCCTGTCACTATTGTGTTTTTTAGGACAGTCAGGGACTTCTACGTGGAAGCCATAAGGAAGATGCTCAAGGCCTTCCCCTCTTGATTCTCTCCTTTTGCTTCAAAGACCTGGACGTGCCGGGCCCAGCCTCTCGCCTAGACCTCTCTCTCCTGCAGAAAAAGGTTGACTTTTCTTGTTTTATATCATTTATCCTAACCATTCAATTGATTGATGATGTTTTTGTACAAAAATGTATATTGAAACACTGTCAGACTTTAAAGTCACCTAACTGAGCAAAGATTTTGTACAATAAATTAAGTACATTAAGCATTTTGTAAGAAATCCTTCTAATAGGATGTTTGAAAATGTGTTAGTGTCAAGGCTAGGGTGCTTGTTTCCTCAACTGGGACCTTGATCCTGATCAGCTGAGAGAGGAACTGACAGACTACGTAGGAGCAAGGAGTTACCTCAGGAACAGAGAGTGGACAGATTTCTGGGGCCTTGTAGGGAAAAGACAAGCCCTTCAGTCAGCTGGCTAGACTGATGAAGGCATTACTGTGCATCCCACACAGCAATGCCTCCTCAGAGAGGACTTTTAGTATGGTTAAGAAAATTGTAACAGAAAATCGTACTAGTTTAAATAATAGCACTTTGTGTGCTCTTTTATCATCATTAAAAAAAAACACTTACTGTACGTTCACACCAAAAGCGACCAAAGCGACCAAAGACGCTTTGGTCGCTCATAAAAATCGCTGCGAATATTTCTGTTCGCTTTGGTCGCTCAAGTCGCTCATGACGTACAATTCAAATTTGCATACGCATTTAAAGGAGCCGTATGCTTTTAGAACAGACAGCCGTATCAAAGAACCTCAGGCTCCGTGAATAGTGGGGAATAGCGGGAATAGAGGGATAAAAGGCAAGAGATATATCCCTTGTCATTTATCCCTTGTCTTGCCGATTAAACAAAACGTGTTTTGTTTACAGCACGGCTCCACGCGATTGGTTTGTTAGATTGGGGGGTACGGAGAGAGCAAATGAAAATGATCCCGCGCTTAATGCGCGACCGTTCTTAGAAGCGCAAAGATTTTCTATAAATAAAGCCTTATTAATTAATTAACTTTACTAATAAGAATTATTCATTTGCATTATTTATTGCATTATTAGGACTATGCGTGTTATTATTCCTTTGCACAACGTATTATTTCCTATGCCCAACGAATGCATTTTTCGATATTTTGAACACGAGTTCCTCCCATTCAGAGCAAGGGAAGATTTAGTGTGCTAGGATATCTCGGTTTAACAGGCATGTATTCGCGCGCCTATTTTACAAAAAATCTCAAACGTTTTCATTAACTAACTGACCCAGACCAACCAAACCACGCGTGACACCTCTGCCCAAGCCAGAACCTTTTTGTTGCGATCTAGGAAGTGAAAAAGGCTTGGATCGCACACAACACCGGGTGCCCCAGTTACAGCCGCCGATTAAACTTTCACCTTGACATTTTTGTGAAGGACAGTAGGAGGGAACCAAAAAAAATTAGGTAGGGAACCAAAAGTGTGCCGGTGTTTCGGTGTTCCCGGGATCCACGCAAGCAAAGAAACGTCTACTTTCCGATTTGGCTGTCAGTATTTGGTCGCTGATACGCGTCATAGTAATATTTGCATAAAGTTAAATCAATTTTCAACTTTTTTTGGAACGCTCTGGTCGCTAGACTTTTGCCGCTGGTAGCGGTTGGACGCTTGGGTCGCTCCTGGTCGCTAGAACCCCATAGAAAGTGAATTGACTTCCGTGTGATTTGGTCGCTCAATTTCGCTTTTGGTGTGAACGTACAGTTAGGGCAGCCAAGTCAGCCACCTATATATATAACACTAAACAGTAGTTTTAAGACCTCTGCAATGTACATTAACTGTTTCTGTGATGATTTTTATGAATTATTTAATTTAATTAAGTTTGCTTATTTATTCATGAATTATTTTATTGTATTATTGTATTGTATATCAATAATGTAATGGATTTTATAATAAGTTATTGCAAAAAAGTTATGTAGTTGTTATTATAATATATAATAAGTGATTGTGAATACATAAATAATAATACATAAAAAAAATTTGGTTAATAAACAAACAGTAGTAGTTTTAAGACTTGTGCATGAAACACTAATTGTTTCTGTTATGTTCATGAGAATGATTTTATTGTGTCATGAATTGATAAGTTATTGTAATAGTAGTAATAGTTAGTTAATAAATAAGTGATTGTCAATGAATTCATTGTGAATACATACATAATGATACATAAAAATACGTTTTTTGTTAATGAATACAGTTATTGTGTATTTATTTATATACTGAAGACTACATGATGAATATTGTTTGTCTTATAAATAGCTACTTATATGCACAACATCCCTTAAAACCAACATTTGTAACCACCTCTGTCATCCATGCTCCCCACCACCGGCCCCGCCCCCCGCCGCCGAAATCTCCCAGATTTTGCTAGTCAAATGTTGGCAGGTATGACCAAGGCTCACTTGGGAATCAGGCCCTATGTCCAAAATTCCGAACTACCCCTTTAATAGGAATGCACAGAAGGTAGAAGCACCACATCATTTGCTTCACATTGAGTGCAATTCACAGGGCAAGGGGGTTGAGTGGGAGCCCATTAGTGCGTGTCTACAACCAGTCCAGTGATGCAGTGGAACTAATATAGTCCACCCTTGTGTTCTCCCTAAATGGTTAAATGACAAATGTCATTTAACCAATGGAAGCAGTCCCCTGGGTGAGGCCAGAACCCTGGCGAAAGTCATGTTTGATCAAATCAAATTTGGATACATCTATTCAATTGTCTATGGCTGTAGAGTTTGTTGTTTAAATACGAACATTGTTTAGAAAATGTAAACCTCTGTCTTTAGGTCTGTGAGCATGTGCAGTATTGTATAACCACATCAAAACGTGGATGTATTTCAAATTAAAATTATATATAATGAAAAAAGACAATGACCGCACAATGAAAAACAGAATAAAGGAAGACATGAGCATCCCAATGAATGTGAATATGATGTCAGCAAACAAAACTGGAAGGAATAATATTCTGAAAAACCATAAAACCCATAATGAGGGAGCACTGATATACAGTTATGATGTGATATACACCAAAATGATTAGCCCCCCAGCATTGATGGAACATTTTCCTAAAATTCTTCCCAATGTTTGCAGCATTGATAAAACTCGATATAATCAAACATTCACCAGTGCTTTTTCGTAGTTTTGGTACATTTTGGAATATAAAATAACATTTTAGGCTTGCTTTATATCAAATATAGAGAAAAATTGGGATTTCAAAAATATTAGCCCTCATGATGGGGTGGTCAATAATATTTTCCCCCATGTGAATTCTTGCCTTCTAAAACACACCTAAGTAACCAAACAGTTTTCAAACCACGCCTGTGCAGTCAATTGGCTTCCTAACAACACCTGAACATTCAATCAGCATAAAAGGACTCCAAGGAACAGGGCACCTGAACACATTATTGAGAGGGACTGCTTTTACTCACCATGCCAAAGACAAAGGAAATCAGTCTTGAGCTCAGAAAGAAGATAGTGGAGGCTCATGATAAGGGGGAAGGCTATACTGCCATTTCCAAGCGTTTCACAGTGTCTAGAACCGCCGTACGTTGCATCATTGCCAACTACAAGGAGACAAATTCTGTGAGAAACAAACCTGGGCGTGGTCGTAAGCTCAAGATTTCAAGAACTCTAGAGAGGAAAATTGTCAGAGATGTCAGCAAGAATCCCCGGACATCTGCCAAGATGATTGTTGCTGACCTGGCCTCTTCTGGAGTTGATGTTTCAAGGAGCACAGTTGTGAGGGCTCTCCATCGGGGTGGGCTTCAGGGCCATTGTCCAAGAAGAACCCATTTGCTCAAAGAGCGGCACATCGAAGCCAGACTGAGGTTTGCCTGTGAACATTTGAAAGGTAAAGATGAGTTTTGGAAGTCTGTGCTTTGGTCTGATGAGACTAAACTGGAATTCTTTGGGTACATGGATGTTGCTAATGTTTGGCGAAGAAAGGGAGAGGCCTTCAACCCTAAGAACACAGTTCCCACAGTTAAACATGGTGGTGGGAGCATCATGCTGTGGGGCTGTTTTGCAGCCTCAGGCACAGGGAGCCTTGTTCGGGTGCATGGCATCATGAAAAAAGAAAATTATGTTGACATTTTGAGGGATAATATGCAGAAATCTTCTTGTAGTCCATCCTTAGGTCGTCGCTGGGTCTTCCAACAAGACAATAACCCGAAGCACACATCGAAATTGGTCCAACAGTTCCTGAAGGATACCAAAACCAAGATCCTGGAGTGGCCCGCACAGAGCCCAGACCTCAATCCTATTGAGAATCTGTGGCGGATGCTCAAAGTGAGTGTCCATGCTCGGAAACCACGCAATTTGGACCAGCTGGAACAATTTGCAATGGAAGAATGGGCCAAAATCCTTCAGGAGACCTGTGCCAACCTAGTAAAGAACTACTCTAAGAGGTTGTTGTCAGTTTTGGCTCAGAAAGGGTACACAATTGACTATTAATGGCCAGGAGGTTAATAATTTTGGATTTCTCATTTTTGCCCTTTTTTGTTTCAATTCATTGTATCAATAAAATATCCTAATCAAATGTGTCAACTTTTGTCTTTGTAGCTTATTTGTTTCCACAATAATGAACATGTGTTATTAATGGCCATTTCAATGGAGAAATCAAGAATTGTGTCTAATTTCACAAGGGGGGCTAATAATTTTGGTCACAACTGTACACACAATGTTGTTCATGTTTAGAGCTAGGGAGAAATGGAAGGAATTGAATTTGTTAGGTCCAGAAAGAATACGTCAACAAATCAATATTTATCGAGTTTCTTCTGTTACATGAACGGTGAGTAAAAAATAGGAGCGCTATCTTTAGAAAAGCCCCTGCCTCCGTGTATCGATGTCCCCCTCCCTGCCCTACAATCGCTAGGTTGACCCGTTCCCCATATACAACAAAGCTAGCTAGGATAAGAGTCACCTCTGTGACCCCTGCTGGAGAAAAGGTGAACATGTTTACTTCGTCGGACAAACCAAACCTTAATCTCTTGAATTGTGTCGCAGAGCACGATTGTCCGACTTCGTGCTACACATAATGAAATGTAAACCAATGCATTCTGAATGGGAGCGTTTCGAGAGAGAGAGAGAGAGAGAGAGAGAGAGAGAGAGAGAGAGAGAGAGAGAGAGAGAGAGAGAGAGAGAGAGAGAGAGAGAGAGAGAGAGAGAGAGAGAGAGAGAGAGAGATGTCCACTTTGGAGTCAAGGGGATGCTGGACAAGATCAGCCAACGCTTCTACTGGAAGGCAATTCATTCAAACTACTGTGACACGCAAAGAAAATCGCCTTTACTCTAGAGTATATTATTAAATCTGTTGTGTTTAAACTCCTTGTGTTGTAAAGGTGAAAACCTGTATGTCATGTCAGAGGTTTGAGCGAGTGAAAACGGAGGCACCAGAGTTGAAGCCCATCAAACCAAAGTCACCATGGCATATGATTGGTGAGATATCTTGCTTTTGGGTCACGCACCGAATCACATCAGCATACCATCCTCAGGTATAGTGTATATTATGTATGGGATAATGTAAAGTGAGACGGTCATTATTGAGAACTAAACCCCAACAGGGTGATGCAGGACCCCAACGCGAATATGATCAGATCGGCGTCCATAGCAAAAGTCTGTTATTCTTAGCAGCGGTCTGCTATACAGAAATAACAGACTGTAGAATGCCCTAATTGACCAATCAGAATCGAGTATTCAACAAAGCTGAGTAATAAAGAAATATAACTGACATAAAATAAGATTGATAAGCTTCTAAATAATGTTACTATTAACTTATACATATTTGTGACACTCTTTCAATTCTCTATTCCCCATGCTTGTACTTTGCTGTTTGTAAAGACCAACGGGCTGGATGAGAGGACCAATCAGACACTGAAGATGTTCATAGGCAAGACCCTTGATGGTGGGAAGACAAATTAAAAG
Organism: Melanogrammus aeglefinus; assembly: GCA_900291075.1. Classification (NCBI taxonomy): domain Eukaryota; kingdom Metazoa; phylum Chordata; class Actinopteri; order Gadiformes; family Gadidae; genus Melanogrammus; species Melanogrammus aeglefinus. The sequence goes on along the minus strand of OLKM01003388.1, from coordinate 12,710 downwards.
AAATTCTTTTTTCAAATAACTTAACAGTGGGGAATCAACATGAAAAGTATATTTGTCAAAATAATAATTTCTATGAGGCTGATTGGAGCATACTTTTATTGCTTGTCCTTTGCCTTTCTTTTTCCTGTTACTTAAGACCACTGGAGATCTTCCAGATGATGTGGACATTGCTTCTTCAGATAAGGAGGACATTGAGAAGTACGTCCAGGCGAGGGCTTAGAGCGATGGAAAGGTCATTGACAAGGCAAGTGTTTTATAAATGGGAAGCAAATCATTATTTATATTATTATCATTATGTATTTATGTGCACAGAAAGGCAATTGCGAGGGCAGAATATTAATCGGATTAACTATCCTGCATCAGGTGACTGCCAACATATAGAAGGCCCAGAAGAGACAGAAAGAGGCATACAAGAGGAGGACCAAGAGGGGGACCAAGTGCTTCAGGATCACACCAGGCATGGAGGTCCTGAAGAAGAATTAGAGGAGGTGTGGAAGGCATGGTCAAACCATGGACCCAGATTGGCCAACTGTGTACAGGTAAAGATACCCAAAAATGGTTAAGGCATCAAAGGCATCAAGTTTCGAGGAGCCCCCTCGAAAACAAGGTGCTTCATCTCAAGGGGCTTATCCTTATCATTGAAGACCAGGACACCCAATGCTTCAGTGTAGCCTGTGCGGAGAAGTATGTTAATTGAATGATTAAAATCTAGACTATAGACTATACTAATAGACTATACTGAGAAGTGATTATGAAGCTTTTTGATAAGGTGCTTCTTTCCCCTTTAGGATCCTAGGCTGCCTGGCCCACCAAGGGTACTGTGTCCAATCTATCTGAGCCAGCAGATTCAGAGTTGGAGGAGGACCCACTAGAGGTAAATATTTCAGTCAGTCTTAATTTCACTTAATACATTCTTTGGTTGCTCTATTACATGCTCACATTGTTGCTAAATGAGTGAGATGTTTGTTTTGTTGGTTTCAGGACTGTGATGTTGTCATCACTAGTTTCCAGCCAGGCTTATCCAGCTTCACGAGAAAAAGGGTGGAGGACTTCAGGGCCATGCTCAGCAACCCAAGTACTTGGTTGGATGGCCATGCTATGGACCATGCTCATGCCCTGCTTAAGGCTCAGTACCCTAACATCAACGGGCTCTACGCCACCACCTCCCTATCCTTACTGGCCACTTTGACCAAGCCAGCACAAGGGTTTGTAGGCCTACATATACTCAATGTTTCTGCAAATCACTGGGTTACGGTAAGTGACATTGGCTGCCAGGGAGGTTCAGTAAACATTTTTGACTCCATAGGACACACCAGGACAGAGGTCTTCATTGAACAGGTCACAAGTCTGCTTGCTTTTCCAGGGAAGAGTGTCCGACTGCATAGGCCTGACATACAGCAGCAGGCAGGTGGCTCCGATTGTGGACTGTTTGCTATTGCCAACAGTTTTGCTCTCTGCAGCGGTGAGGGTCCCACCACAGTCCAACACTATCAAGGACAAATGTGCAGTCACGTCATTTCCTGTTTTCAGGCTGGAGAAGTGCAACTCTTCCCTAGAGCCATGAGGTCCCCCACTGCCGAGCCATTCGCCATTGATGTGGATGTGCACTGCCTCTGCAGGCGGACCATCGGGCAAGGAAAAGCTATTCTGGTCCCATGCAGGAGGTGTGGTAGGCCCTTTCACCAGTCCTGTCTTTCCCATGTACAGAATATTTATGAATACATTTGTCCAAATTGTCAAATCATATTCTAACTATTCTGCACGGTTAAATTATTCCAGCAAAGGTATGAGTCCCTTTGCTGGAGACTTATTTGATTCTTGTTAATATGCAGATTTTCCTTAATAGTTCTACTGTCAATATTGCTGTTCGTAATATGTTATGGATATTGTATATATTGAATGCATATTCTAAACAGTATAATATAGCCTGATAAATGATTAATTTCTGGAATGAATAAAATAGGTTTAACACTTTTCCTATTTTCGATTGTACAGCACTTTGGTCAACCGTTGTTGTTTTTAAATGTGTTCTATAAATACATTTCAGTTGAGTAGCGTCAGCCTTAAAAAAAAAGAAAAAAAAGAAAACCCTCTCTTAAGGTCTGTACCTTGACGTCGGTGAGAGGGCGTACTACTAAAACAGACCTTTGTCCATTCCATTTCTGTTTTTCATTGTGGATTTCTTTCCTTCTTTGTCTATCCTTATCTCAAAGACATCATGACAGGAAGAGTTTACCATGCAGAGGCCAAAGAACACCAGAGACACCAAGAATCAGCATCTTCTGGAAGTGTGGTGCATCAACCTGAACCTGGAACAAGCTAGACCTGTCACTCAGCGCTTATAAATGGCATGCATCAAGAAACTGCATTATCACCTTTTTCATTTTATATTGAAGCATGATCACATATAAGATTGTTGAAAATGTTAGTTGTATATCTGAGGCAAATAATTAAATGAGACTGAGATTGAAAGGGATTGAAAGTGATGCCATGTGTAATGTAGTGTCAGTATGTTGTGTTAGTGCAGTGGACAATAGTGCAAACAGTGTTAATATATTATACATAGAGAAGACAGACAGGTTCAGAAAATGATTTATGCCCTACCGTTCAGATTGATTTAACTCCTCCTGAGATGAGATAACAACTAGCCTCATTACGTCCTATTCTTAGATCACAAAATATCTGCCACTTTGTTAAATAAATACTGTATATTTGCCCAAACTGTGCTTGTTTTGTTTTCATTTTCAACTTTACCTTACTCAAATTAATGGTAAGGTTTAGTCCAAAAAAACACTATATGAAGGATATTATTTTAAGTTATCTACTTTTTTAATACATATATTATAAACTTATTTATTTATAATATCAATGTATTTATCTATTTCCCTAAACAGTAATAGCTAAATATTATGGGGATAACGTGAATAATAATAAAAAACATTTACCAGTTAGTAAATGCCTGCTCACCTATCTACCCATCTATCTATCTATTATCTATCTATCTATTTATCTATCTATTACCTATAATCTATCTATTATCTAAATTAAATTAAGGAAATTAAATTAACACAAGCTAGCTAGACTATGATACACTTTAAACACTCAGTTTACTAGCTAAATTCGGTTAAACAATTAAATGCAATACAAATATAAAGTAAAAACAAGTATTATCTAGCGATCCGTTATCTGTATTATGTTATTTAGTCTTTGGCGATATGAGAGCGAATTTTTTTTGAAACCTGCTTTAAACACTCAGTTTACTACCTAAGTTTGATTAAACAATTAAATACAATACAAATATAAAGTAAAAACAAGTGCGATCCATTATCTATTCTATGTTATTTCGCCTTTGCAACATGAGCGCGAATGTTTTTTGAAACCTGCCTGGCAACGGACAACCCCTTACGTAATCATGTAGGCGGTTCAAATTTGGCCCCGGTACAAATTTGGTGTGACAGAGGCAATCTCAATGTAGAGCGATATAGAGATGAGATTCTGCAACCACTGGCAGTCCCATATCTCCACAGTCTAGGACCGAACTCTATCCTCCAAGATGACAAAGCTCGCCCCCACAGGGTGGGGTTTATTAGAGACTACCTTCGGAATGTTGGAATGGAGAGGATGGAATGGCCTGCTAGCAGTCCTGACCTCAACCCTATTGAACACTTGTGGGATCAGCTTGGGTGTGTTGTTCGTGCGAGAGTGACCAACACAACCTAGTTGGCTGACTTACGACAAAGGCTGGTTGAAGAATACGATGTCATCCCACAGTAGTGTGTGACCAGGCTGGTGACCAGCATGAGGAGGTGCCAGGCTGTTGTGGCTGTGTATTTGTAACCAGGGTGAAACAACATGTTTTAGTTTTGTTGAGCTTTGTCACCAAATGCTGATTAATATGAAGCCAGTATGTGTTTAAGTTATGTTCAAGGTACCTTTTTCTTGTAACCTGTTCCAACTCCTATGTTAATGTGTTTATTATACCTGTACTGTCGCTTTAAGAAAAGTTTGCGTTTAGTGACGTATATGCAGCGCCAAGCTCAGAATGCGGTTATCTATCTGAGTGGAGGTATGTTGTTGCATTTGTCGTCATATTTGAGCATATAAATCGTTTTGTAGACAATGAAAATGTTTGTGAACATGCTACAGCGCTGTTATATCAGCTAAGTGCGCTTTGCAAATGCACTTTTTGTGAGTTTTATTGTATACATGTGCGTCATAGTACTACAGGGTTTCCTTGTGTGTTTGTTTGCTAGGAGGGAATGTGGTCCCATCAACGACAGTTTACATGCAGTGGCACATTTTTCTTTGGCTCATGCAGGTATGATTGTTTTACCTGTTTTGTGTACATTATCTATGCTGTTCATGTTTATGTTCGTGGGATGGCATTCATTATGCTTTTTTGTTTATTTTCATGTTATTGTTATATATTGTGAGAATGCCATTATCTATCTGAGTGGAGGAGGGAAGGGAGGCCGGCAGGGCCTTGACAACAGGCAGGTAGTCAGACAGGCGAGGATTCGGCAATGGGAGGACAAACAAGCAGGCGAGGAGCAGGAAACAGGGAGGCAGACAAGCTGGCAGGGATTCGACAACAGGCGGGTGGTCAGACAGGCGAGGGGTCGGAAACAGGCAGGATCAGCGATGTAGAACAGTTCAGGAGTTGTGGGAAAGCTCTGTGAGTACGAGAGATGATCTGGCAGAGACTGAGTGGAGAGAGAGGATTTATATAGAGCGATCACAGATGAAGGTTTTTGGGTTAGTTTGGGGAGATCAGGGTGGCAGGCAGGTGAATGGATAAACCAGGGGCGGACCATGACACTCTCTCTCTCTCTCCTTTTCCGCATTAGTCCATTTGACCACTTTGACCAAAAAGCTCCAGAAGGAAAAATCCAGAAGTTTTCCCCTAATTACTAGTTGTTCCTGTATTCATTTTCTTTGCAAGTTTGCTATCTTGGAGAGGGAGATGAAAACTCCCAGATATCAGTGCTGAGAGTGATCCAGATGGGACATCAACAGGGAATTTGGTAAGGCCCAGTCACTAGAGGCATGTGTGTACACAACAACAGAGTAAAAGGCTGCTTGTTTTATAGAGAGCCACTGCAGAAGAAGCCTACTTTTTACACACTACGACTGACACAACTCAACCACTGATGGGAGTGTGTTGGGATGCTGCTGAACCGAGGCTGGATCACACAGGCCAGCCGCTAGCCTGCAGTCGCCTCACACTCCATGCCCTGAACACAGACCGCTGCCCGTCTGATCAAGCCTTATCTGGAGCATTAGGAAAGTATATTGAGAAGCAGTCAGAGCCACTGGAGAGGGAAGCCTTATTTACATATAGGTGTGAATCTTTTCTCCAGCTATATTAACACTGTATGTACAGAGCTGACTCATGGTGACATTTGAGAATGGCACATTCGACCTTATGGAAATAGTAATCTGTAAGAGACTTCTCAGTGATAGATGGTACTCATAGCTGATGGCTTGATCAACGATTCAATATTTAGTAGTCGTTTTTTGGTGTGCAGACACCACCTAAAATTTCCTGACAGTAAAAGACTGGACTGCATCTGACAGCAGTAGATTCTCCTAATCTAGCAGCTGTCTAGCTTGTAGCTCATAAAAACAACAACTTAAAAACAGAAAAGTTCCCGAAATGATTAGATATATACAAATAGGTGTTTATGAAAGGTCCAAGTTGGAAAAGCCTCTCATAGAACAAAGGCTGATGTTATGCAACACCTAATTAACTTTTCCCCTTAGAGAAATCTGATTGAACCGGAATTTCATAATGTGGAAGTGCTGACATGTACAGCATGAGCTCAGAACGGCTCTCCTTACATTTTGAAGAGGAGCCCTGGGATTAATTACACATTTCTCCACGTACTGGAAGCACTTTCCCCAGGACTGTATGATGTCACTGTTTTACTATAATGAAGTGCTCATGGAGGCTGCCTGCACAACACACAGGGTTCTGTGGTAATATCCAACAATTCATTTGAGCTCCAGCTAGGGGCCGCGGAGGAGCTCGTTATTCACAGCTGCGGCTTACTGGCAGGATGAAATTAATGTTGAACCTACAAGCAACCATTTATAAAGACAAGACTTCAAAAAAGAAAATCAACTTTGAATCAACAAAAAACTACAAGCACAAACAGTGGGGAGATTCCGATAGGGGTCGGACAAGGCTGAAAATCATTAACGCTGATAGTATGAGCTAATAATGGGTTCATTATATGTTTGACATTGATCTTTTATTATGAGATCCATTTTATATATACAGTATGTATTTTAATATTGATTTCACAAACATAGTCAGTCTCTCTCTCTCTCTCTCTCTCTCTCTCTCTCTCTCTCTCTCTTCTCTCTCTCTCTCTCTCTCTCTCCTCTCTCTCTGATCTGTCTTTTCTGTGTTTGTCTCTTTAACTTTCGGTCTCCACCTTGACAGGAGACAGACAATGATCGTCTTTAGAGAGATTATAAGACCCAACTATCAAAAACACACACACACACACACACACACACACGCGCACACACACACACACACACACACACACACACACACACACACACACACACACACACACACACACACACACACACTTTCCTTAACACCCCATAAACCAAATCTCAATGCATCTGAAATATAACTACGGTTATTTTTAAGGTGCGTATTAATGTCTTATTAATTAATTAGATCGAGAAAAGCTGGGAAAGAGAGGGAGCATGGGTAATAGCTGTAGAGGATTTAAGGCCACAGATCATTTCACACCTCTAACGGACCATTAGCAACTATTCAATGTTTGTGTGTGCACACACACGCACATGCACGCAAACCCTATTGCAGATGTATACACACAAACACAAAGGCACACACACTAATGGAGACACACACACACACACGCACACACTGCTCTCGACTATCGATTTGCAGCACTGATGCAGCTCCCTGGTCCCGGCCAGAGGAGGACATTATAGCAGGGGGTCATGGGGTCGCCATGACGGTCATGACAGCCAAGGCGGCTATGCGGTTGACATGACGGTAAGCATCGCCATGATTGCCATGCGGGCCAGGCAGTCGTCATGGTGGCTATGAGGTCGTCATGGCGGCTATGAGGTCGCCGTCACGGCCACGCGGTCGCCGTTACGGCCACAAGGTCACCGTGACGGCCACGCCCTCGCCATGCGGACCATGCGGTCGTCATGATGGCAATGCGGTCGCGTGTTGGGCACGCAGCCGTCGTGGCGGCCACGAGGTCGTCGTGACAGCCATGCACTTTCCCTGATGGCCACAAGGTTGCCGTGATGGCAGCGCGGTCGCCGTGACGGCAACAAGGTGGCCGAGATGGCCACGCCCTCGCCATGCAGGCCATAGGGTTGCCATGATGGCCAGGCGGTCGCCGTGACTGCCACGCGGTAAAATATATACAAAATTAACACTATTTCATTATAAATGATCAATGATTGACCCAGAAGACAATAAACAAAAAGCTTCATATTGTTTCTACTGCATCAATGACAATCTCTTAGTTCGATTCTGTGGTTGGTTCTCTCTGGTTGTCCCTGCTCCAAAGGGAAACACATGTTTTAATGAGCTTCATTTTGGAAAAGTCATCTAAAGCCCAAAGGTCCAGGGGCTGACACTAACACTTTTCTGAAGGTCCATGTCCCAAACAGAGTCCTATGAATGGAGGGAAGCTCTGCGCTACATGGGCGGTGTGCTCTGTGAGAACAACAGGAATATATTTTTGGGTTGTGCACCATGTACTTATTGCCTAAGAGTTCCTGATATGAATGTTTATCGGGTCGGCATGGCATATAAATACTGTTGACACTTTAGCCCACTCTTCTAAAACAGGAGTGTCAGGAGATGATTGCGCTCAGAGCTAAACATAGCAGCTATCTGTCTACAAGAAGCCGAATCAGATATATGACACACGTTACTGACACACGTCAACCAATAGCTCAGGCTATTTTTCTTTCTGCCTGTCTGTCTCTTTGTCTGTCTGCTGGTTTATCTGTCTTCCAGCCTATCTGTCTGCCTTTATGAGCTGTCTATGTGTCTCTGTATATCTCTAAAGGCCTGATTCCACCGGACGCGTTTCGGCCGCGTTACGGCTGCGGCACGTCTTGGCCGCGGTCACCGCAGCACATAGCTTCCACTCTAATCAATGAGACCATTTCCACCGGGCGCGGCTGCGGAACGTCTCAGCAGCATCCCAGGATCGGCTCGCCGTGCTGCAGCGCTTTCATTCCATAGCATTCTAATTTTGACGCAAGCCGTTGCTGAATCGCGTCAATTTCAACAGAGCAGATCGAGCCGGGCAGGAAGTGAAAAAGTAAAAGACATAGAGCATCCCGTCAATTTTCATAATAAAACACAATACTCAACTCATGTAGCCTATCATAACTTCACATCAACATTATTACGTCATGACCGGTGACCCCAGGTAAGCAGTCAATCAATCAAAGGGTCTCAGAGGGTCGGCAACATGGACGACGAGAGACTCATTGTCGAAGTTCAGCAACATGAAGTAATTTATGTACCAAATCATCCTTTTTATAAGGACAATGACCGGAAGAACAAAGCGTGGCATTTAATTGCACTTGTTTTGGGAGTGGGAGGTGAGTACATTAGGTTTAGGATTATCGCGTGATCTCATGATCTTGCGTGATTACGGCTGGCTCGGAAGGCAGCGCTGCTCTGCCGTAACGCGCCCGGTGGAAATGCACGCAGGGCAGAAGTCGCAGCCGTTCCGTGGCCCAGCCGTGCCTCAGCCGTAACGCGTCCGGTGGAATCCCTGTGTTAGTCTGTCACTTTCTCCTGTCCTTTCTCTCATCTCCTCTCACGCGGCGGGCCTCAAGGGACAAACACTTGTTTTATTCTCCCATCCCTCCATCCCTCTCGATTCTCATTTCTTCTCTCTAACAATGTGCTGACCAACAAAACTAGAGGGGATGCCAGTGGGCAGACTTAGGAGAGGGAGAGAGACAGAGATAGAGAGCTACACAGATAGATAGATCGACAGGTGAGGAGAGTTTCCAGTCTGTTTATTGCAGCTAAATTGAGTCATATGGCCCCGGTCTCAAAGGGTGCACCACAGAATCTCATTCAGATTCATTTTTGATATCACCTCCTCACCCAGGTTCGGCTGCTCCCTCACCCCTTTCCTGGCCTGTTGTACCGCTGTTTCCTCTGATCCATGAGCAGCAGCTCCTGTAGACTCTGCCCCCACTGTCAGGTCAACCCTCTACTGGGACATGGCGGTCAAGGGGTCATGTGTGGTAGAATAAAACTGTTTGAGGACGCACAATGAATTAAACAATAAAAGGAGCAGAGGGAAGGAGAGAGAGGAGGGGGAAGCATAACATTTATGTGAAGAGAATGAAGGAGGGAGAAACAGAATCAATCACAAATAAATTACTTATCTCTCTCATCTGCATGCATAAAATGAGAGGGTAGGAGTGGGAGGAAGGGAGGAGGGAGAAGAGAGATATGTGTTGTTGAAGGGGACAAAGGTTGGGTTGGTTCCTGGCTCACACACTCCCAGAGGGGTGCTCTCCGTACCCACTCCGTTTCTCAACCCTCTGACCATAGATGGCGGGCTGACGGACGGGTGCTGACGGATGGCTAAAGGTAAATCATGTGACCTCTACCTAGCGTCACTATTGAGCCTCCTTGAGAGGCTGTCTACACAGCTGAGTGTCTGATGCGTCTGTGCTATGGGAGGGTAGGAAGTTGTTACGTCCAACATAGAGAAATAGGTGTTCTCCCGCCCTCAGACAAACAGGCTGAAGCATCGAGCTACTAGAAGTCATGGTTTGTCCTCAGTTTCCCTTCTCATTATTTGATGTCCATCACTACAATGTCCTCTCAGATTGTGTGTGTTGTATTTATGATTGTGCATTGGTGTTTTTGTATTTGTTCTGGTGCATATTCTGTATGTGTGTGTGTGTGTGTGGGGGGGTCCGATTATTTTACCTGACATGTTTTCTGGAGATGTGAAGGCTTTAGTACGGGATGGTTTGGCGTCAGCATTCCTGTGTGCTAAGCGTCTGCATGTGACAGGGGAATACCCAGGGAGCATATCCCAGTTCATAACGCTTTGGGTCAGGTCCATTATGAAGCAAATGTGATGCAACTCTATAAATCATCACCTCTGCTCACATGTTTGGATAATCAAAAGATTTTCCTCTAGGCACTCTCTGTCTCTCTTTCCATGTCTTGCTTTCTCTCTTGCTCGGTCTCTCTCTCTTTCTTTCTCCCCTTCTCTTTCCATGTCACTCTCTCCCTCCCTTTCTCCCTCTCTCTTTTGCTCTCTTTCTCCCTCTCTCTCTCTCTTTCTCTTTCTCTCTTTCTCCCTCTCCCACTCCTTCTCGCTCTATACCTCCCTCATCACGTTGACAAAGTTTGTAACCCACCACCTTCTTACTATTCCCTGTCTGACACCTCCCTCTCCCAGTGTCTGTCATCTCTCCATACTACGCAGTCAGCCTTTGATCACACACAACACGTCTTGTCCACTCTCACTCCACTTGGGCTTTACTACGGGTTCCTTTGATGCACACACACAGACACATATACAGAAACAGTAACACACACACACACACACACACACACACAAACATATACACACACCCACAGACAGACACAGACACACAAACATTAACACAAACACACACACACAAACATACACAGACACAGACATACACAAACATACAAACACACACACACAAACACACATAAACAAACACACATACACACACTCAAATACACACACAAACACACACTCACATATGAACACACACATACAAACGTATACAAACACACACACACACTCATAGATGCACACACACACACACACACACGTACAAACACACACACACACACACACACACACACACACACACACACACACACACACACACACATTGGTGGAGCCACATGGACAGGCACATGGCAAGAGGTAAGACATCAGAAGCTCAAAGGTGTGACTTGAGGTGGGTCTGCGATGATGCAACGGCTGACATCAGACTGCAGAAATCTGTGTTGTGTGTTCGAGTGTTGCAGCACATGACAGGTGGCAGGTGGGCCCGGTGGATACTGGGAGACACACGGGAATATACATGGAGGCAAATACGGGAATCCTTTGATGCACACACAGACACACACACACGCACAAACACACACCCGCCACACACAGACGCGCAAAGACACTAATCATTATTCAGCCTGAGGTCACACAGCTTGTGCCGAACAGCCGCTTGTGCTATTCAGCTTGGCACCGATATATGAGCTTTGCATGGGACCTGACAGCCAGATTCTGCTTGGACGAGTAGCGATCTTGAGCCCATCTCGCTCCAATGTGGGGCACACTGCACCTCGAAGGGTGGTCCTCAAATCAGTCTCCTTCTCCAGTTTCAATGGTGAGACCATCTCTCTTTGCACCGCCATCTAAAAACCGTTTTCAAATTGTGTTTTGAAGAGATTCAAAATGTTGTTGTTAAAAGCCTCTGGCTGCTGTGTATTTCTGCTGGAAGTCTCTAGTGGTGTGCATCTTCACATGCGCACATAGACACTCACATGCACACACATACATACACACACACACACACTATCTCATTACCCCTTAGTGGGACGGTTGGGGTTGTCCAATCATCTTAGAGTATATCTTATCTAAACAGACCCCGGCATGCTGACTTGCGTCCTACTTCTGAGTCACTTCCAAGCAGGTCACATGTGGTCCGCGCCCAGCGGCTCACTATCCTGTTCCAATCACATGCAGACAGCCGACATAGCAAGAAGCTTCACAGACGGGGACACATCTTGTAAAATCTGGAGGGATCATATGGAGAGGGCAGATTCACACTGCGCTGTCGAAGCCACTCCGTCAAGATCCCCATCTAGCATTGATGTGGGTAGTTGACTAATTGATATGCATATCATGTTGATTGGGGATTGCAAATTGCTTATGTGTGTGTGAGAGTGTGTGTGCAAGAGAATTAGAGAATACATTGGCATCAGAATGAGGTTGTGTCCGTGTCTTGCACCCTTGGACTGGCTGCAGCCTTCAACTCTAATTAAAACACATTACCAAGAACACTTGCAAATAATTCTCATGGCGAAAGAGAAGAAAAACAACCCTTTTTACTTTCCACAAACTCAATTAGATAGGATCTCTAATGGGCAATACCTGGGCTTAAATAATGACTTTTTCATCATATTGTTTTGCTCCTAGGGTTTATTTGGGATGGGTTCAGCTTGTGTTTAGTTAGCATGTTCACTTTACACTGTATGCGTATGATGCACTTTAATAACTACCGGTAGAGGCTGTTCTCACATGATTGGACTGTATCATGTAAATAAGCTGCTCCAAGAAGCATTTTACCATTGTAATAATTTCATGATATTTTAAAACTTTCCTGTCCATACTCACAATTATCAATTTTGATAGATACAAAGCCTGCATTGTTCAATATGGACAGAGTTTGGGAGTGTGACATTTGAGAGTGTCTCTCGTCTCCTTCCTCTGCATTGTTGGCGTTGCTAAGCAGCCCCTCTTGACAGAGCGCCCTGGGCAGTGTTGTCTCTGTAACGACTGGCCCACTGTCAGAAGATCTGCAGCGCGGCAGGGGGGAAATGCCCTGGCAAAGGAAATGTTAAATGTCATCTTTTAGTCAACAAAGGAGAGGCATAGTTAACATGCTGC
>OLKM01003387.1:0-37490 GCA_900291075.1 Melanogrammus aeglefinus | reverse complement strand
CATATATCATGTATATGTATAAAGCCTATGTATATTATGGAGGAGATAATGTGGAGGAGATGATGTTGTTTACAGCTATGAAAAGTAGTAAACGGGTGCAAGCAGCTGGGCTACCACTTCATTTCATGATACAAATTAATTGTCGTGCCATTATTTCCAATAACAATGGATTATTTTGCGATGGATTAAGAAATTATCAAGAGCATGGAGCGAGCCTAGTCTGAAAATAAGAATCTTCAAACTGTGATGTACTCATTTCTCTGTCTCTCTAGTAGTAGAAGCTATACGTTTACTGTTCGTTCCTCTGCCTGGCAAGCGCGTTTCTGCGCTCTTTTCTCTGCGCATAAGAGCAGCGCCCGGTCTGATGTGAGTGACAGGTCTGTCCCGTGTCTCCAGCACTAATAGGCCACTAAAATTAAAAATTGTTGGCACAGCTCTGGCTCAGGCGATTGGTGGGACCGGCGAACAAATCTCCATCTCAGGCAAACAGCTCCCAATGTAATCAGCCTCTTATAAAGTGGTCGCTACAATACTCTCTGCCGCTGGTCCTTTGGGGGGCTGAGGCGTTTAACGCAATTAACCATTTTTGGAGCAGTTTAAGGATTCTGTACAGGAATAACATGGAAATTGAACTATTTTTACCACTCTTTTACCCCGATACTAATTCGTTTGAACAGCCAGGGTCAACACAAATGAATAGTTCTTCCAAGATTTGCATGGGTATATCTGAAAAGCACCAACCATTCCTGATGACGTCACGCACTGCTTTTTTAAAACATGGCCGCGCCCTAGTGGCGAAAGCGTTTTGCCCAACTTTGTCATTTTCCAGTGAAACTACTTGAATTTCAGGTTTAATGAAAAATACATGTGTATTTCAAAAATTGAAAAAGCAAACCAAAAAATGGTCACAGTTCTCATTGCTTCATTTCCACTTTAACGTCAATGTTAACTTTAGCGCTAACACTAACGTCAGTGCTAACTTCAACGCTAACGTCAGCGCTAAAGTCAGAGATAATGTCAATGCTAAAGGTATGGCCACACTGCACGCGTTACTCTGGTTAAAAAATATGGCAAGCCAACCCCGCCAGAAAACGGCATAATTTAGTCACGTATCACCTTCATTAGGCCGTAAAAAACGCCGTAAAATGTAGAAAAACAGCGTATCTTACGCCGTTATGCACAAAAGTGCACCGCTTTTTACGCCGCAATGGAGCCTTTCAAAACGCAACCCGGTATCACGAGATCTCGTGCTCATGGCGCACGTAAACGCGTTAATCTATGAATCGGTGTCAAAGAGTACGATTGTTCGATCTTTTTTCGTGAAACGCATCACCGAAATGTTAACCCAATGGCATTCTGAATGCACATCCTTCACACTTATAGTTCTTCGTCATAACTATCAAACACCAAACATCCTTCACATTCCGCCGAGCGACGATTATGAAGTAAGTAAAATGCACATTTCTCGCTAAATTTTTTTACATAAACACTTTTAATGGCGTTAAAAGCGCCATTAAAAACGTTAAAAGGCGTCTATCGGTGTCTTACGTCCACGGATAGACGCTGGTGAGCATCTTTTCCTATTGGATAGTTTTTAGGATATTTTCTCTGTGAAAATGGCGGACATACCTTTTTATTCTGGTGGAAAATATGATATTTTAGCATACCCGTAAAACTTCAAATTAAGGGCAGAGTCCCAAATTTGCCGCCGGGTCCCATTAACCGCCGCGGGTGTAGCAAAATATTTTTATATTAAACGCCCATCCCCAAATAAACGCCCGGCGCCCTTATTTTGGTGTTTTACGGTAAAATCAGCGGGGATTATTTTTAATGATGCTCGTTCATCTACTTGTAGGCTATTGATTTGTAGCCCCACTGCTAAGGTTCGTCTTGTTTATTTTTTATTGAGTAGCCTGCCTTATGTGTTTGTGAGAATTTATATGGCCTGACAGGGCAAGTTCTGAATATTTGTTCTGATCTGTTTTGTGGTGCACAAAGTGTAACAATGTCGGACTGAAAAATAAATAAGTTTATTTACGGCAGCCTTTTCCCCCTTTATTATAATATCAAATTAACAGCTTGCACTTGCAATCAGTATTTCATATTTGATAGTAAACGTTCCATATCTGTTATGTCCGGGTATCAAGCCAGACGAGACGTTATCACCGGTATCCGTCGTAGTTGAGGTTAGGTATTAAAACAAGTGCACAGAATTTAATAAACGCCAGGTCCCAAATAAACGCAGGTCCCTATAATAAACGCCAGTTGATTTTGAGCGATTTAAGCCAAATAAAGCGCCCGGGCCCTTAATTGGTGTTTTACGGTAGTTACGGCCATTAAAAGTGTTATATGTAAACATTTTTTAGCGCGAAAATGTGCATTTTACTTTCATAATCGTCGCTCGGCGAATGTGAAGGATGTTTGGTTTGATAGTTTATGACGAAGAATATAGTTGTGAAGGATGTGCATTCAGAATGCATTGGTTAAACATTTCGTGATCTCGTGATACCGGGGTTGCAAAACGAGGCGTAAAATACGCGCGTTTGGTGCACACCACCAACGCGTGTAAATACGGCGTCCTTGCTAGTGTGCTAATAGGTCTCCGCCTTCTTTTCTCTCAGCCAATGCATTTGAAGTGTTTTGCGCCCACAATCGCTGAACAAGACAAGCAGACCAAATCAGTTTCACCACAGATCTGCTTTGAGAATTTCTCCTCTCCTTTTGTTTGTTAAGTTTGCAGCGTCATATAGATATATTAGTCCAATCCAGTTATAATATTGTGGTCACCGTGGCCCAATCGATAGAGACCGCTTGCTTTGAAGAGGTTGTCCGGATCGAATCATTCCATCCCTTCTATTTGTCTGATTTTTGCTTTTGTCAGATGGTCACGCTTTTACGATCGCAATGCTTTTTAGTCAGCATGCCAGACCTCCTGTGTTCTAAGTTTCAAATTCAGTGCCAAATCATTTCAGCACACATCATATCTCCTTTGTGACCAAGTTTATATAATATCTCTATATATAATATCTGCATATTCATTTATTTATTGTGGCTATTGCTGTTGGTTGTGTTTGCATTTTGCTTTTTGCACTGCTTTATTTTGCACTGATAAGATTTAGATTTAGTTATTTCCGGAAATATCCCAGAAATAACTAAATTCCTTTCATGTGGAACACACAGGAGGTCTGGCTAAGAAGCATTGTGATTGTAAAAGCGTGACCATCGACAAAAGCAAAAATCTGACAATAGATGGATTCAATCAGACAACCTCTTACCTACAGAGCAAGCATCTCTATCGATTAGGCCACGGGGATCACAATGTTATAACTGGATTTACCTATATGACGCTGCAACTAACAACAAATGAGAGGGAGAGAAATCCTCAAAGTAGTTCTATGTCGTATAGGCTTCGCCTTTTAAGGCTATCGTCTATTGGTGTATCCCTAGGCGTGAGCCGTAGCACTGAAAAATTTGTAATCCCCGCCCACCAACAGCGTGGGCCTCAATCACGTCCGCGGGGCCTCAATATACGCGGGCGCCGTAATACTTTTTAATGTACAGTTTGTAATTAAATTGACCAAGGGGCTGTATTTAAAGCTACAACAATAATACAAAAAAAAACCTGTAACTTCAATGCAACTCTAACGTCGCTTCAGGCGTCCACACAAATCCTAACATGAAACCGCATAGGTCTGGATTTATTTGAAACCACCCTGGGACCATGGACCATATTAAAGAAACATGGTTTTATTATTCTAACTGATAACATGGTTATTGGTTTCACAAAAAAATCTGCTCCGGATGGACGGAACCTGAAAGACATGTTAGATGCACTTTGGGAGATACACCCAAGGATAAGCATAGATGCGAGGCAGATTCACGAGTGTCACGTTTATTTTAGGTGGATGTTGGAGGTTTTCTCTCTGGTGGATGTTGATGGATATTGCACGGATGGATATTGCACAGATACATCTTACTATGAAACTACTTCCTCGAGTTTAACTCCCTCTGCATCAGCAATCGGCTAGTCGGCGAACAACAGGGTGAGTAGAAAGGGACATTTGTGGAACTTCTGTTTACAAACCCGCCAGGGTTTAATTAGCAGCTTGGAAACATAGATATGTGATATCGTCATAGTTTATACACTTTATGGTCCGAATGCTAGCTTGTGGAGATTGACATGACAGGGGTTGATGACATCGGAGGAGTAGTCAGTTTTAAGGCTGCCAGGCCAGCCATGTATTAAGGGCTGGTTTCCTATTCAAAGGTAGCCTTTGGAAATGTATGATTACCCCAGCTGCCTTTGCCCTATATAATTCATTAATACAGGGGGAATGCAATAAAATGATCCTCCTGTAGACCTGGTGGTTTGACTTTCCGTAAGCATTTCAGCGAGGCCTCAGAGCCTGACCTGCTATGGCTGCTAGAGCCACAGAATGGGAGGAAGATTACCATGCCAGCCGACGTAGCTGATGTGTTGAAATCCAACATGGTGGCGCCCTGTAACACTTTCACCCCTTTACCGTACAATTTAACCCCTTTTAGCAAGTTCAGCCCTTTTTTTAGGTTATTGTACCAATGAGAAGGCAGACAATATATCTGTTTATATTCAACTAAAATTCAAATTTCAGTTCAGTTCATCTTTAAACTCTGACTATGACCTATGACTTCAATCCGTCCTGAATAGTGCATATTTGTTCTCCGAACCTACGTTATTGTAAACGGTATTGTTTTTGGACGGGAATCGTTACACCCCTAGTATACATGCATCTATGAATGTACTGTTTGCATGCATATATTTTTTGCCATAACCCATTGACGTTATTTAATTAATTAATTAAATTTATTAAACTACCTTTTGTTAATAAAATAAAATACCTGTAGCCATTTTGAATATGATGACAGCAGACTGTTCCTCTTCATCTGGGGTGACCTGTTCAACCTTCCCAACCTTCATTCTCAAAGTACAGCAGCAGGAGGACATCTTCCTTGATGTTTGACACATCCTCCAACCTCTGACTTGGGATGTGACTTCCAGAGCTCTGACAGTTAATTTATTGTTCAAGAAGGTCCTGTTTGTCTTGCAGCTTGTAATGAACTCATTATTTTCTGTTGGAGAATAATAGAGAACAGAGAGTAGACCTGCACATTAGGTCAGAGAAAATTGTAAGCAAATATCTAATACCTTTTTAGATTCATACAGAGTAAAGCAAACCCTTTTGCACTTGAGAAAGTAACCACTGTGGAGCATGTGTCAGAGAGCATCTCCAAACTGAATTCAGGTTGGGGTGTCATCGGTGACTTGAAGTTCTTGCAGATGTTGAGCACCAACATCTCCATGAACTTCCTTGCCCTTGTCCTGGGGAACGTTCTCTAAAACAGCGGAGGTGGAACCCAAAGCTGGCTCTTCTGTCTGTTCTTGCCTGCTCACCGCCTCCACCTGGATCTCCTCCTCAGCTGCACGGCCATCCAAGTTGCTTTGTTCTTTGTTGGAAGTGGTTGTCAACTGCTATGGAGTATGGTAAGACTTCTAAGACTTATTGTATACAAACACAAATAATGTTATCTGTCCAAAGGTAATGGTGCTTTGTATCATGTTTTTGTTTTGGAACTGCTAATGTGCTAAACAATATTTATTTTGGCAACATTTGCATCAAAACATCTCTCAATTCAGATGAGATTTCAATATATATATATATATATATATATAGTATATATATATATAATTATATATATATATATATAATATTATATTATATTATATTATATATATATATATATATATATATATATATATATTATATATATATATATTATATATATAATTATTATATATATATAATATTATCATATATACCTGTATATATATATATGATAACCTATACAGTATATCATTAAATTCAATATACTCGTAGACAAAAAAAAGAAAAGAAAAAAGGGGTTGCTTAAATATCCCCCATTTACTTAGAATAGGATAATTGACGATATGATCTACCACGAGTCGCCTGCCTACGACTGCCCACGGCTGTATGTTTTGTATGTTTTTATGTTTTGTGTTAATCCATTATTTTTAGTTTTTGGCCACTAAAAGCCAGGCGATACATAAAAAAAAAAGTAGGTAGGCCTAGGTCTGTCCACTTCTATGGGGTAGTCAACAAGTGACGTCTATGTTATAAAAATACCATCAAAGTTTCGGTTTCTTTTACGCCTCAGCCCCTCTTCCTTCCTTAGCCTATACGAGATATATTCACATTGTTCACACAAATTACACAAATGAGACAAATGCTTCGTTTACTCAAACGACAATAAAAATTAGTGCTACAAAAGTCCACCCGATAAGAGACTGATGTAATAACTGATCCAGAGGTCGGTCTGTGGTGGTGTCGTCTACTCACAGGCCTCCCGGGACTCTCCTCAGGCAAGTGCACAGTCACTTTTAACCTCCCTTCGTCCAGGACGATCTCGTGGGTTTCTTGAGCCACAACCCTCGCCCTGTCTGGATGAGAAAACAAACCCCGTCAGCCACACATTTTTAAAGGACCGGCGGCAAGGAATCGAAACCCGGGTCGCTGCGGTCAGGCCTGCCTTAATGATCAGCGCCCTACTTGGTGAAGCACTGGGGGCCCTCAGCCAAACATTGGACTACAAGTAAAGCATTTGTTATTACGCATCATTACCTTCCTCCCTTCTGAAACGCAGCACCGCGGTCCTTCTTCTTTCCTCATACTGAATTTGACATTCACCACCGCCGGCCTGTTTTTTACTCTGGAAATACTTAACCAGTTTGTGTTTTTAAGTCTGGGAACGTTGTTTTCTTCGAGTTCCACGACCAGACCGTACGAGTACGCGTCGTCGTCCATCGTTAACGCCAACTCACTGAGTGTTTTTTTAACCGGTGTCCTTTTCTGGGCGTGTAGTCCCTAACTTAGTTTCACTTTCAAAGGAACTTGAAACCACTGTTGCTGGTAAGTACCATGACGCATGATTCTCAGAAAGGTGTTTATAAATGAATGCAAAACGATTAGAAAACAACTTTAATCAGGCGGTGGACCACATATGTATTCGACGTTTAGTCAAATGTTACTTTTAACCAGTGAACACGCTGTGTTTTAGGGCTACTTGCCGAGTCAGTGCACACACAACGCACAGTTTTGCGAATTCACTTTATATCGTCAACGTGGGTTCTGGGCTTGTAATATGAAACTTGGGTGCTTATAGTGATATTAGGTCAAAATATCGCCATATCATTTGGGTGAGGATTAATATGCTTTATAACTAAACGATACAGCCAGTGGGATATGCGCTGGTATGGTTCAGTATCGCGATAAGAACCAACCACCAGGCCTACCAATGGTCACATCTACCACATTGCATTATTTTATTTAAACACCAGGAGGCATCGTTAACTGCATTTAGAAAACTACAATCAGAAGATGAATGTTCATTTGGGGTATTTTTAGAATTGGCAGGGTGAGGTATTACGTTTGCAACTGGTGTATTTGTTTTCAGCTGTAGTTAGAATGGAGAGATTTCGTTTGAAACTTAACCCATTACTGACACAAATAATGTTTTAATATTCCTTTTATCTAGCGCACACCTCATTCAAATATTTTCTTTAATATGACAAACCAACTGAAAATGCCTCTTGATGGGAATGGGATCAACATTCTGAGACAATCCGGTACTGCCATAAAAGAAGTCCTAAAATACAAATATGAATGCAGCATAGATGTTCTTGGTATGGACTCTGCCATGGGTCAAGACTTTGCACAGTCCAAGAATCAACCAATGGCTGCAGAGAAAAGGTTTTCCATCCAGCTCAATGGGTCACAGGTGTCTGTGTGGAAGGCTGACCTCACCAGTTTCCACACAGAGGCTGTCGTCAATGCTGCCAATGAGAATCTGCTACATATTGGTGGTCTTGCGCTGGCACTCTGTGTGGCGGGCGGCCCTGACATACAGAGGGAAAGTGACAACTACATAAAGAAGAATGGTGCTTTGAAAACAGGAGATGCAGTTATCGGTATTCCAGGGCGTCTCCCATACCGGACGATTATTCATGCTGTGGGCCCATGTCTACCACATAGTCCTGATGGGTCTGATGTTCAAAAGGCTGAACCGAAGTTGAGGAAAACAAGTGGAAGAACATCCTTTCTAAGGCTGAAGAGTACAAGTCTGTGGCCATTCCTGCTTTGAGTTCTGGACTGTTTAACTTCCCCGTTGATAAATGTGCCAACATCATCGTGGACACGGTGAGAAAATACATTGAACGCGGATACCACAGAGGTAGTCTATACGAAATTGCCCTGGTGAATAATGACGAGCCTACTGTTAAAAGAAATGGAAAAGAGCCTGCCGTCAAGCATTTGGCAGCATGACTGCACCAGTCAGCCAAGCGGGTCCGGAGCAAAACCAATACCGAGCGGAGCCAAAACGTCCCAAACCCCCCAGACTGTTCATATCGGGAATGTCCGTCTGACCCTCAGGAAGGGTTCCATTCAGGATCAGGTGGTGAGCATACATCTTTATTTATTTTCATTAAGTCTTAGGATTTATTTTTATATATTTTCTATTTTTACAAAATGTGTGATTAATGAATTTCCTTAAACACTAATGCTAAAGGAACCACTAATGATATACCTCATCATCCACAATGGTCTGTGTGTGTGGGAAACGTAAGATCATTTCATAATGTATCTCTTTCCCTATCCTTTATTGTCCTGCCCTCTCAGACCGACGTCATTGTGAACACAACAGGAGATAATCTTTGTCTATCAAATGGAGAAGTTTCCAAAGCGATCCTGAAGAAGGCTGGCAGCAAAATGCAAGAAGAAATTAACAGAAAGTATAAAAAAGAAAAGACATCCCTTCCCCTTGTGTTGCAGACAAGCTCCTATGGTCTTGGTTGTAAACAGGTGTATCACACTTTGGTTCCTGTTAGAGGTTACAGCGCTGGAGAGGTGAGCAAATTATAATAAAAATATATTTGTATTTTAACAATTTCCTTTGCTCTATTAAAGCCAAAAACCGAGCAATTTTTTAAAAAAAAAAGCTCACTTACACCCAGTTGGATAATATATTTTAATCAATCCTGAGAGTGCTCTTGCTTGGGAAATCTATATTTTGTGTGTAATTGTGTGTGCATGTTCATTCTGTGTGTATATGTGTATGGTTTTGTGTGTGTGTATTTTCTTACATGTTTTGTTGTATCTGTGTGTGTGAGGGAGGGTGCCTTGTTGCGTGCATGTGTGTCTGTATGTATGTATGTGTGTGATTGTTTGTGTTTGTGTTTGTATATGCAGTGGGGTAGATGTGTGCATGTGTGTCTGTGTGTGTGAAAGTATAATATGAAAGTATAATATATTCATAACCATTTGTCTAATTATTCCGATTTCCAGATCCTTTACAATGCAATACAAAGTTGCTTAAACATGGCAAACGCTGTGGGACACAAGTCAATTGCCTTTCCGGCTATCGGCACTGGCCATCTGGGCTTCAGTAAACAGGAGGTGGCCCATATTATGACAAAGGCAGTGGAAGACAGTGCCAAGAAGATGCAAACAAAGATGGAGGTTGACTTTGTCATATATCCTCCTGAAAATGACACATTCATGGTAACCTATTCTAGTCCTAATAGTTTAGTCATTTCAAAGACGCGCTGTCGTTTCATCCCACTTACCATTGATCCGTGTTCAAATCTTTGATCGATTGAATACGATTAGAATGTATCACTGTTGAACAACAAGACATCCGGGCTGTTTTAGGGCTCTACCCTTACCACTTAGTATGATATAGTTTATATCATAAACTTTATGAAAAAAGTATTGATATAAATATCTCTTCCCATTAGGCCTTTGAAGCTAACATAAGAGGGCTCAAGGGACAGAGCTCTCCCGGCTCTAATACTGGGCTAACACAGGGTGAGACGAAAGCCACATTAAAATCCTCATCATCATCATTACAAATATTTTAGATATGTTACTTTAAGCTTGCTGTAATCTTTGGTTGTTTTTTTGTGCTTATAAGGATTTGATGAGCAGAATACATCTGCAGCACCAGAAGTCAGGATGAGCAGTGCTTCGATCGAAGCAAACGAGGAGGCCAAGAGTTGGCTGGAGAAACTCCTCCGTTGCTCCGGCACAGCCACGGTCAACAATAACTTCATCCAGTACCTCGGTATGGAGGAGCTCCAGCAGCTGAACAGCAGCGCTGCACCGGCCACTTTGATTGAGGAGTTCTTCGAGAAGGGTTGTGCCAAAATAAAAGTCCAGGCGGAGTCGTCGAATGATGTCATTGTCCATGTGTTGAAGGCAGAGACCATGCTCTGTGTTGTCCAGAAGGAGTTTGCGAAAGGGGTCAAAGCCCACATGCCCATGCCGCCAACTAGAGGAAGTACGTCTGATGCAGCGTCGATTGACCCAGGGGACAGAGAGCGTCAATTCAAAAAACAGGGGCTATTCATTCAGAGGGTAAGAAACTTTTTACTACAAAGTGACGAAGTGAGAAAAAACATGAAAATTTGCATATGGTTTCACAAAATATGAACTAACAATCTACATACATAAATGCCCAGAAAAGACAATTAATACTCCAAGTTAAGACATTAATATAGAAGCAGAGTATGCTGTTGCAACCTGTGTAGCTTGTTTAAACTTTGTTTTTTGGCCAATTTCCAACGTAGATCTTGCCAGTTGATAACGCTGCTCTCATGGAGGTCTTTGAGCTTAAGATAAAACAGCTGGGCTCATCGTCTCCTCCTCGGAGAATGTACCAACGCATACCTGCACAGTTTTGTTCCATGCTCAAGGACATCGGATTTCAGAGGGAATACGCACCACCTTCTGGTATGTCAGTCAATAAATGTGAAGTTCATAAACATTTTACCTAGATGATGTGCCGAGATAATGCTGAGTTGGGGGGGGGGGGGGGGTGCGTTTAATGGCATGTATCGTGAATTCACCTTCACCATCACTGAAGACACATTTGATAAAAGTAGACTACAATTACAAAAAACAAATGTAACCGCAAGCGGTGATTAACGGGGTCCGAGCAAATGAAAAGCCAAGAACACACTAATTGAAGATATATAAATATGACATACAATTATGAAGGAAAGACGTTGACGTCCCCCTTAATGCCATACTGTTCCTCGGCTTTCAGTTGACTTGGCTGCAGTGGCCGAATGTCATGCACAGCATGGTCATAATTGTCTAATCGGGTTTCAAACTCTCAAACTAAGGATCACTAGAACAAGGCATTATCCCATTGAACCACTGACAAACCAGAAATGCAGCCTCAAACCACATGGTGAAAATGTAGTATTGATAAGCACACAACATCCAGAAAACTCCAAGTAAACATTTCTCAAATTAATTAAGGGCTTTCTTAAAAACAAATACATGAAAGATCTTTGAAATTCTGGGGAAATTAAACATTTATTGTCAAGAACACTAGCGGAGAAATATTAATATGACAGAGTTCTTTATGAAGGAAAAATGGTTAACGAAGTTCCCTTAATGCCATACTGTGTCTTGGCAGTCAGATTCTTGGAAACTAATGAGCTGGAATGTTGATTGCCTGATGAATTTCAGGTGCTGTTCAATGTTGGGTTTCGTAAATGAGTGGCAATGATAGAATGTCATGTCCAGCTTGTTCATAAAGCTCTGATCAGGATTCAAACTCTCAACCTATGGATCACCAGTACACAGCTTTTTCCTGTTGAGCCACTGACATTCCTCAACTGCATAAAGCCTCATTCACATGCTGAAAATGTCGATTGATAAACACACAACATCAAGAAAACTCCAAGCACACATTTCCCAAGAGAATTAAGGGCTTTATTAAAAGAGTACAGATCTGAAAGTTTGCACTGTTAATGGTATCCACCTAATGATAGCCGTATAGTAGTTATACAATAACAAAATGGTGATATAGGCAAAATGGGTTGAGACTGTGGACGTTTGGCTTTTCTATGAAATTGTGGAAAAAATAAACATTTTTAG
This sequence comes from Melanogrammus aeglefinus, assembly GCA_900291075.1. Classification (NCBI taxonomy): domain Eukaryota; kingdom Metazoa; phylum Chordata; class Actinopteri; order Gadiformes; family Gadidae; genus Melanogrammus; species Melanogrammus aeglefinus. The sequence continues at coordinate 25,488 of OLKM01003387.1, read as the reverse complement.
TGCAGAAGACCGGGGTGAAAAAGATGCATCTGATTTTAGAGATTAATATGATGAAACAATTTTGAGTCCAGGTCAACCTCGTAAGGGGAAATAAGGCTAGTTCATAATTGTTTTAAATAGCGCCACTTTTGGGTGCAGTACCACAATTTGGGTTCATTAGTAGTGGGGGGTATTGGTATCCACCTAATAATAGTCGTATGTTTTTTTTATACAATAACAAAATGGGCTAACTGCTCCAACTTTATTGGCCAATATTTCTCAAATTGAACTAAGTAAAACAAATTCTGTTCGATGATTTTTGTGAGGTTGGTCTAAAGATTTCATGTGGCGATTTTGGGGAATTTTTGATTATTTTGTATCCTGGGAATCTTTTATCATGTTCAGCTTTAATATGAAATTGTGGGAAAAGTATAAATTTTTAGCGCATGAGACCCTGTTTATTAAATGCGTCTGATTCTAGAGAATAATATTTGGAAATAATTTTGAGTCCAGGTCAATCTGTTGCGAAGAAATAAGATTATTTCATGATATTTTACAATAGCGCCACCTTTGGGTGTAGTACCACCAACAAATATTCAAAGATTTCAGAGTTTTCAACTTACGGTATAGGCTGCAGTATGACGTTTACAGAATTTGAGGAAAAAAACAAAACGTAAAAGAAACAATAGGGGCCAAGCAGCTGCGCTGCTCGGACTGCTAATAATGGTTTGTATGGTTTGTGGTGATTGACTGCAATGCCCCCTTCATGCCCAGATCCCAAGTACGGAGAGGGCATCTATTTTGCTGGCAGCGTGAGGGATGCAGTGGACCTGTGGGGAGAGCAGAGCCATCAGGATGTGTATCAGTACTACGTTGAAGCCCAGGTGCTGACAGGAAAGTCCACCCCAGGTAAACGTGACCTTATCATGCCTCCTCCCGTTGGTGACGATCCACTCGTTCGCTACGACAGTTTAACAGGGAGATCCGATATCTCTGTGATTTTTAACGGTCACCAAGCCCTGCCAGAGTGCATCATCATCTGCAAAGGTTAAGACTTGTTTGAGTCTGTGCTTTTGTCTCGACAGTCAGGCGCAACCGCACTATAGGTGCTACACCAATGTTCAATTATTTATGTACAGAAATGATATAGAAATGTCACATGCTCCATTTCGTATGTGTTATAACAATATTTTAGGGCCTGTATGTTTTCATTAACTTTTACAATGACTTAATGAATGGGGATTGGTAATTTCTATCAAAAGACAGAATTCAATGTTGACATAATCAAATACAACTCTTTTAGTATACACATTGTACACTGTATATGAAAGCCTTATTAAATACTTTGATAAATGCTGTTCAAAGTATAAAGTTTTATGCAAATTTGAATAGTACCAATTCTGTATACAGGTTAGTCATATTATACAACATTTTGTTTCCGACAAAAGTTAGTTGATTAGACAATAGGCATTCCATCAGCACTAATAGAGTATAGCATCACTTTTATGTATCGCTCCGCTTTGACAGTTCTTCTAACAACCTTTCATAAGCCTACAATCAAAACCCTAAGATGTTAACTCAATTGCCTAGTATTTGAAATATCTAAAATGATTTGATTTGTAATCTGTTAATTTTTATGTGTCGCACGGCAACCAGACCAGTCCCAGTTGTGGAGATATTTGTGTTTGGGGAAACAAATAAATGATTAAACAAACAAATCTAAATCTGTTGTTGCTTATGAATTAACTAATTAATAGAGCGTGTAGAACTGTTGAGGTTGTGCTTGATATTCAGTAGTAATAACAATATTGATTGATTGCATTTATATAGGGCTTTTTAAGGAACCAAAAGCGACTTTACAATGTGAATATGTGTGTGTATGTGTGGTGGGGGGTACAACTACTCATTATTGCAGCCACAGCCAACCTAGGCGGCTTTACTGGGTTCCTCCAAAACCCTGACACAGGTAGAGGTTGTAGAAAACCGGTTATTGTATAGTTGGAAGGTTTGTTGCATGCAGATCAGGGGTTGAATACTGCCATACTAGAGCTCTCCCTCGAGTGTATGGTGATGGCTGGTTTAACCTGTTTGCCCTGATAGGTGACTGCCGGTGTGCAGCCTCGCCCATTCCAAGTCCAAGCCACCTGACTCGGGCCAGGTGAGGCTGCTTATATCAGCCATCAACCAAACAAACACAAACGCGTCTTATCTAGTCTTAGAAGAGTTCAATATAGGATTTTGGGCCGAGTTAAAGTTCCACATCCTCCGTCAAATCAAAGATGGCTGCCTAGACCATGCGATGGTTTAGCTAAATGAAGCAAGAAAATCCTACTCAAGTGATGGTATATCGATTTTTATAGAAAAACATCTGAAAGATTTTAATCAATATAGGCTTTACAAATAAGTAACCACATCAAACACAAAGATAAATATTTACAGATTGTATATAAATATGAGAAATATTTTTCAATGAATAAGACTTAAATTGAAGGACATCTATATATAATCTCTAATGACATTCTATTTCTCTTCCGACTCCTAATAAAAACACGAGGACGATCCTGTCGTCCTCAAGTCAACAGTCAATCTATCTGAGGGGTGATGCTTTGAAAATACATTTTTGAAGAGCATATGCTGTAATGTTTGACACAGTTGTAGTAGTACATTATTGCAGTATGAGCCAGCTGCATCCATCTTGAAAACCACAACAGTACAATGTGACCGTCCATCTGATAATAAAGCAGTTCTCCTTGCATGACCGGAAAGAAATGGGTTATGTACGTATACCGTATTTTCATATGGACTGAGAACAATAATATGATAAGACCTAACTTATGCAAAACTCTCTGCACCCCCTTAATTTCCCAGAGTGCAGACTTATAAATAAGGTGTCCAACTGTATCAATGATATGCTTGGTATTCACTTCACGAGAATACCCAGTAAAAGCTACCACAAAGACTATTTTGATCTCTTAAAAGCTGATTCCCAATGTCTCTTAGAAATGTTCACCCTTACACCCTATACATTGAGTTACATAAATACACGTTTGGATATCTTGCACACACACACACACACACACACACACACACACACACACACACACACACACACACACACACACACACACACACACACACTCATATTTTATTGTATGAAGGGGCACTAGAGGGCACCCATTTATATTTTTCACATGTTAAGGGCAGCCAATAGGGCACTTTCTCTCGTATTCGCCACTCTTGAGGGCACTTTTTCAACCATGGAGGCACTAAGGGGGGGCGGTCGCCCCCCTGAGTCCGCCACTAAACATGCCTACCGCGGTCTCAATCTTCTCTCCGTTACACCAAATATTCATGGTGTCTTTTTCTGGGGGAGGAGATATGAGAAACACTGAGAAAGAGACACGAGAGCTGCCAGTTATAATCAATTGATAAATAATTAAGATAACTCTCAATAAAGAGCACCAACCCTGAATCAGAACATTTACATTGACATTCTCACATGTATGCCAGCGGTATGCAGATGCTTATTACTGCTATTAAGTAAGCAGACACTTCTTTCTTAGGCGCCTTAAGCCCCCAACATGCATGAAGTGCCTACGGTGACTTCAGATACATGCCATTGTGCCTTAAAGGAGACATATTATGGTGTTTTCCCAACAAGTAAACATAGTATTTGAGTTCCAGAAAACATGTTTTTGAAGCTGTTTGCTGGAAATAGCTTTTAGGAAAAAAATATTGGCTACCGCTATTCCCCTCTGTTTCAGTCCCTTCAGAATGCGCTGTTTCTGGTATCTGTAGCTTTGATGCAAATGAGCTGCTGCCCATTGACCAATGTGCTGTCAGACTGAACCACAGCATTGAGGAGAAGGGATTGTTGCCGTTTGCTGACTCCTGGAGCTCTATCTATATTATATAATGTAACATAATAATATTATATACGGGTATTTATATAATCTATCTAATATCACGGCGAAAAGCTATGTGCGCCTTGGATGATATTATGAATAATAAAGACTGTGTCTGACATCTCTGGTACCTCCATAAGTAAAGACTCGTAGTGGGGGATATCTCGGCCATGGTTGAGAAGAACTGGGGGGAAGGAACTTTGGCATTGACTCTCTGAAGTCCATGAACCGCGACATGGAGAAGAAAAGGATTGTACTCCGGGAGCTGAGCTGCCGGACTGCCTCCGAGCTCCCCGCGCCGAGTTGCTGGCCGCCGTCGAAGCCGTCCAGCCGCAGTCCGGCAGCTTGGGCGGTGTACTCCAGGAGCTGAACTGGCGCCGAAGCAAGGTGGCAGCTCCACGGACTAGCAGCTCCGGCGGACGAGCAGCTCTGGCTGGGGTAGCTCGGCGCCAGAGAAAGGGATTGTACTCCCGGAGCTTAGCTGCAGGGCTAGTGCCGAGTTCCCCCTGCCGGAGCTGCTCGTCCGCTGGTCCACAAAATCTTAGTGATGCTCTGATTGGAGGGGAGTGGGGAAGTGCGAGGTAATATTCAAATGTCCCCCCTTCCTACATAGGAGGGGGCGCCGACACTGACTCGCTCGTTTGGAAGCTGGAGGCGGGCTGCTGCCAGAAATGTGTAAAGAAATCATTAACAGACTTATTTCAAAGTTTGCATGCGTGTGGGAGTACCATCTACCCACAACAACACCTCAAATCCCAGGGAAAGTGCTGTTTTCATAATATGTCCCCTTTATGGATTAAGGAGCAAGTACGAGCACCTTGCACAAGGATGCCTACAGTTCTTCTGTGGTTGTTGGATCAAACCATGAATTCATCATGGCCCGAGTTGGTGGGCTCTTCCAATGGTTAGGAGTGTGTGAAGTCATCAGTCTGCAATCTTTGCTCTCTCACCCAAACATAAAACAACACAACACTCTGCGTTCCCATGTGGCCATGCTCAACTCCCTATTGATGTGCTACATTATCCGGAGAGTATAATGCAGTTCTATTGCAGTTCCGATCCGGACGTCTTTCTACTGGAGATTCTTCTTCCACCAGGTGACCTCATGCCCAGCAGCACCCGGCTGATGCTGAGTCCGAGGTACCCCGTCAGGTACACCGGGTAGAAGACCACCAACGCCTGTCCGGCGTACATCATAAACGCCAACAGCATCTGGTTGACTGCGGAGGGGCTGAGGTTGTGCTGCTTCCACCCACCAGGGTTGGACTGGGACCAAAAAATGGCCCTGGCATTTTTGGCTATTGCGACCCCCCATGATTATTTATAATGTTAATTTCACTAGTGTCATTTCACTGGTTACCTACCAATGATCAATCATCAATTCATCATTCCTTGGCAGTATCGCACGAAGGAGTTTCACCACTTCTCCTTAAGGAACATCCGGGTGCGGCATTGGTGGGCTTCTTTTGTGACCTTATCTGCGCTCTGTTATAGGTCATTGAGAAGGTTGGCTTCTGATCCCACTGGAACGGCGCCATCCCATGCAGGTGCAGTACCACTGAGTGAACTCTGGGAGCCAGTTTGACGCGATGCACAACCTCCCCCACTCTTTCACCAACGTAGCAGGTACCAATCCATGTAGTCAGACTTACGGCAGTGGTGCTTCACTGTCTTGGCTCCCTACACCCAGGCATGGTCCCTCAGCCAGAAAATCGTCACCTTTGACATGCGCCTTGCAATGGCTGTCAATGCAACTTTGTGTAGAAAGGTGGTTGTTACGTTTAAGTACTTCATGGTCAGGCCCCAATTCCTGGTCCCTTGAAGAAGCTCCAAACTGAACCGGGCCTCTATGGAACCGTCTTGACAGGGCAGCTGCCCTGTAAAATCTAATCCACAGTGGTTTTAAATCCTTTCTGAATATCCACATATTTAGAATAGCTTATGAATCATTTTTTTTATTGAGTTTATTCCCAAAATAAAGAATGATCCATGTTTTCATGCAGTAATTGTATTATGTATGTGACATGTGTAGCTGTCAAATGACCTCAATGTATCTTTCTGTATTTATTTTGCTAAGGTAGTTTTGGAACACTACCTTTTGAAAAGGTTCTTTGTAAATACGTGACATCACTTGCTGTGCAGTTTATCTATAAACTTAGGCTATTCTTGTACTTGTTGACAGAACATGAGCAATCATGTTATATTTTTCATGGTGATAGTAATAATTATGGTAATAATGAGATGTCGGGTGGCAGGCAGGCAGGACCCAAACGCAGACATTTCAGGTAAAAGGATAATTAACTCAAAAGGCAAGGAACATTGAGAATACGGGTGACGCGGGTCACACAGGAAACACAGGACACAACTCACCACAAATTACAATGATCCGACCAGCAGCAAAGGAAAGACAAGGGCTTAAATACCAAACACAGGGCATGCAACGAGTAACAGCTGAAACACATTAGGCGAGGAGTGAGCAGTAATCACACAGGAGGGAAACTTGACCGGATATGGGGAGAAACGAGACAGATACCAAAGTACAAGCGGAAACACAGCGAACCAATACAAGGAAACAGACGCCACCCCCCCCCCCCCCCCCAATGGTCGACTACCAGGCGACCCAGGACATGCAAAAAAAAAAAGGAAAGTCAAATCCGAATAGGGTGGGTGGAGGGGAGCCAGGAGGAGGGAACAAAAAAATGTCTGGAGGCCTGCCACGGCGAAGACCCACAGGTGGCCGGCATCGGCGAAGACGAGGTAGAAAGCGGGCCCCTTCTAGAAGGTCTGGAAGGTTTGGAAGGCGGAACCCCTCGGGAAGGCAACGTAGAGGGCGGGGCCCTTCTGGAAGGTTTAGATGGCGGGACCCCTCTGAAAGGCGAGATAGAGGGTGGGCCCCTTCTGGAAGGTTTAGAAGGCGGGACCCCTCTGGACGGCGAGGTAGAGGGCGGGCCCCTTCTGGAAGGTCCAGAAGGCGGGACCCCTCTGGAAGGCAAGGTAGAGGGCGGGCCCCTTCCAGAAGGTCTGGAAGATCTGGAAGAGGGGCACCCTCGGGAAGGAGTAGGGTTCAGGAACCGGACAGGGCTCAGGGACCGGAGCCAGCTCAGGGGCTGGAGAGAAATGTGAACCGGATGGCACTCCAAACTCACCACCCCCAATCTGATAGTCCGTAAGGCACCGGTCCCAACCCGGGCCTTGAAGCGACAACGCTGCACGTACGCCCCAACACAGCTTCCAACAAAAAGGGCGTCCGCTGGGTCCAATGATGGTCGGATCATTCTGTCACGATTAGCGGGTTGCAGGTAGGACCCAAACGCAGACAGTTCAGGTAAAAGGATAATTTATTAACTCAAAAGGCAAGGAATACGAGTGACGTGGGTAACACAGGGAACACAGGTAACACACAGGACACAACTCTCCACAAACTACAATGATCCGACCAGCAACAAAAGAAAGACAAGGGCTTAAATACCAAACACACAGGGCATGCAACGAGTAACAGCTGAAACACATTAGGGTAGGGAGCAGTAATCACACAGGAGGGAAACTTGACCGGACATGGAGAGAAACAAGACAGATACCAAAGTACAACCGGAAACACACCAAAACAAGACAAGGAAACAGAGAGGCCATGACACCCTGGCAGTTTAAGAAAGCTTCAATTTGGTCTCAAAGTTAGAAAGCGTGGATGTGGTTTAGTCAGGCTAAGGAGAAGGTAGGGATTGGGGATTTTTCTCAAGTTTCTCATGTTTACAGATAGGAAAGGACGCAAAAAAAATCTTATCTTAACCTGTATAGTATAAAATGTTATCATTACATTTTGATTTGGGAATGGCCCATGCACATTGATAAAGCCTTGCATGAGTTTATATCCTCATGCTTACAACATCAGATACATCACCAGACAAGATTTTGTATTATATATTAAAGCCTTCACCTTTTTAAAATTCAGGCAACACTATCATTATATTTAAGTGTTGACATGGCTGATTGTTCCCACATAGTAGTCCTAAAAAGTATCACAGTGGAAAAAAAGAAAAAAGAAAACTAATAGTCAATGTGTTTAAAGAAGCATAATTTGGCAATCTCTCTCATGTGTTCTCCTACTTGAATGTTATTAAATATTCCGGATAAGCCTGAGTGTCATGGAAAATGACAAACATTTGAATGCTGTTGATATCATTGACAACACTGTCGTATTGCAAAGCGGAGGAGGCTTTTGTTGGAGGCACGATCATGCCCGGAGTTCCTTTGGTGTAATCTCCCGTCAGAACACGACACAGATACACACACTTCTGCCCTTGAGCATCCGGCTTAGAATAAGTATCGTGCTGGCAGAATAGTTTGCGTTGATAGCAAAATATGTGCCATTGCCATAGCAGGCAGCTGAAATTAGGAGAAATAATGATGAGTTATTTGGCTGAGCTGGGATGAAGCTGAATTGAAGGGTTAACAAAATGCCCTGTTTTAGTCAGAACCTACCCATTAACAAAATGTATTAAAAATCCTCTGCCACACTTAAGGTAGACACTTTGACAGGTAGGGGCAAGGCTATATGCTGTTCAAGCTTTCACTAGACTATTGATAGAAGCAATCCATCAACCCATGTCACTTACATGTAACCTACCGGCTTAAATCGCTTTTCATCTAAAATACGTTTTTTCAAAGTGTGCTTTTCCTTTGACAGTGGAGAGTGTTAGCATAACTTAATATATACCCTGTTACCATACCTATTGTCTCAGAAACAAGAAGCTAGTGTGGTGCTTGCAATAATGTGGTCAAGTCTTATCTCACCGTTCTTTCCTGCATAACTCCTGTTGAAACCGTATTGGTTGATATCTTGGATAGAGGTTGAGCAGGCTCCATGGAAGAGGCGCCTCTCGTTGTTCTGGTGACCATTTCTTGCTTCCATTTCAGCCTTTTTAAGCTGAAGGCTCTTCCACAAAACGGGATTCTGAATCCTTTCAATCTGATGGTTGAAAGCACATGATATAATGTACGAAACTGTATTGTGTTGTATTGTATCTAAAAGCTTAATTGATTATTCTCACTGTGGAAATTAATTCATTGACGGTAGGTAGGAGAAACATTCATAACTTGGAAAAGTCACGTCCCTTCAGGTAAACTTTAGCCTTCACCAATTCAATGTACCTTAATAACATTTTGTTGGACTGTGGCCTTGAAGAGTTGTAGTACTTCATTGTATTCTGGAGATTCGGGCAGGACGGTGAAACTTTGACAAGAAATGCCGCTTGGCATTGTTTCCCAGTGCTTTGGCAAGTTTACACCTTGATCTGTAATGTTACAATCATACATAATTTTGGGGATGTATTCAATCTCAGATTCAAAATGATACAATTTTCATATCATTGCTGTAGCATCCATTTTACCAACCATTTATTATTCATAGTTAGAAAAACGTACCTTTCAGCCAGTCATGGCGTCTGATATCTATGCTGTTGCCTTGGTTGTCGGTGGCAGTTCCATTTTGCACATCAACCTTGTGCACTCGGCCCTGGATGTCAACATCTACACAAGGCTGCGAATTGTGGTGAGCTTGCTCAAGCAGGAATTTGGAGTTGTCGTCAAAGTTTTGGAATTGAAGCCCTTGTAGCTGGTACTGCCAGTCAACAGTTTCTAGAATCTTCTCGATTTCTTCTTTATTTCTGACATTCTTCAACATCTCCTGTATTTCAGTGTTGGCTTTAAAGACATTTTTTGTGAGCCCCTCTATGTAAATACATGCATCGTTTGATTCAATCTTCACACTAACGTTCATGGTATTCTGAATGTCCATAATGCGCTGGATGTCTGCATCGGATAAACTGAGAATTGCTCTGTCTTTAATGGAGTTATTGGTATGCTCCTTGGATATCAGATCCTTGATCCATGTTTTCGCCTTGTTTACTTCAGCCTGTGAACTACCACATATGTGGAATTGGGCCGGCTCAATTTTGCGATCTTCAGAGGGAAAGTCATTGTGTTTTTGTTTCTTGGCTTCACTTCCTCCGCCTGAGAAAAATGCTGAGATGCTTCCTAAACCATCAATCATGAACCATCAAAAACACAACAGTTAAAATGCTTTTACTTACTTTATCCTCTTAGAACAATTAGATGCTTCCTAAACCATCAATCATGAACCATCAAAAACACAACAGTTAAAATGCTTTTACTTTACTTACAACTGTTTATGCACCAATCTCACAAAGTCACTTCCTTGATTATCCAGAAAATAATTCTGATTCCGATTCATGACTAAAATGTAGCTGTTGACAATGAACTTGCAAACATTCCATTATTCTCTATAGAAAGTAAGACACACGTGTTTTATTAACAGCTTTCTCTAAAATAACAAAAATTCACCTAGAAAACTCTTCCCAGACTAATTGTCATATACTTTAGAACAAGGGTCAGCAATTAATTTGATGTCCTAAAGAAATGCATTGTTATCCAATGTGGATTGGTATTGCATATTTTATATTTTATATACTTGAATGTAGACTATACTCATTTAACTGTATGTTTTCCCCTCTTTCAGTTTAGTCGCTGTATATTTTGTTAATGAGCTATTCACAAATAAAAATAAACTCCTACTCCATACAGAGGAGAGAGCTGAGGAGGGGTGCGCACATACGCCAGACCGGCATTGCAGGAAAATAACCTCCTCTAAGATCACGGAATCCAAGCGTTCTTAGGAAAGTAAGTGCGTGGAACTTAAGCCACACACAATGACGCAATTAGCTGTCTAATAAAGTGTGCTACTGTTGCGGTGTGCGGGCAAGGTCCCTCAGGAGAACAACAAGTTGTGTCGTTCTCCTGAAACACCGCACACCGCAAAAGTAGAGAGCAAACAAAAAGACTCTAAAGACTAACTGTTCTGGACCAGCTCTTATGGAAAAGGGAAGCATTATAGAAACAGATGAAGTTGGTAAAGTGATGACCCCACCTTTTCAGACGCATTTCCAGAAAGAAAAAAAAAATCATTATAATCGGGTCAATACGGTAATAATAATTATTATAGTCAGTGACCACGTTCCCGTGCTTTGGCATGGTGACACCCATTCAAGGAAATAACCATTACACGTGTGCCATAGGTTGCTGTCTGTCCCCTGCTTCAAAGCATACAGATTATTAAGTTGCTTACCTTTCAATATTCCAAGTAGCGAACTATTGGGCATGTCAGAGCCTGCTTTCTTTTCCATCCTACTGTGGAAGTCCTTCATCATGGCCTGTTGGAATATGATGATGCGGACCTCCTTCAGGCAACCCGGAGCATTCTGTGACACCATGTCCACCACTGCATCTAACATGGCATCGGCCACCTTCCCTGCCTGGGCATTACCCTGACCTTAATAATGAGCCACAATATTAGTTATTTAGGTCAGCATTTAAAAATGATTGGTGTTGGCATGGTCATTTAAAATCAAAAACATAAAAAGTAGTCAAAATTCCATGATGATGGAATAAAGCAAGGAATGAGAAAAAATATTATTAGAAGTATTAATAATTATTAGTAGACTACGAATAATAGTGGAACATACTATTAAATAGTCATACAACTGGTCTCTAAGCATCAAATTGACACGCTCCATCTCACCTGTACCCAGAGCAGGAAAAGAGATAGAAGTGTATTGGTTTTGTTCAACCAATACAAGAGCAGCTTTCATCATATCTTGGATATCCTGAGGTTTGCTGCGTCCAGGCAAGTGGAGTATCTTTTTACACATCAGGTTTCCTGGCGTAGTCAATATCATTCCTGTGTTGGGCTGTCCACCTATTCATATGATATAATTTACATTTTTACTATGAACTGTAAAGAAGAACAATCATCTGCAGTGAATTTTCTTTTTTTGACTGACATATTTCATTTCACAAGTACTTTTATGGTGGTTATTTTAATTTTAACACATAACACATAATGGGTATCAAACTAAAATGAGTGTGTGTTTATAAATGTAACTTCTAGAAAGAGAGTTATAGCGACAAAGATAGTGTGTGTGCTGTCTCTCCACTATTAAAAGAGCTCCAACACATCTTACTACTAGGCCTGTCGCACCAGTTATTAAGTGTGAATGTGAGAAGCGCGAATACATATACAGTATAAACTGCAAGCAAGCACATGCGCACAAATATACACAGAAACGCACACACATGCGCACACACTACAAAAAACACACAAGCAGGCGCACTCACCGCAGGTCAACACAAAGGCAGCGGCACATACACGGAAGGGCACACACACACACACAAACAAACACAGGCACAGGTTTTTAAACACGTCGACAAACTGCCAGGTAATACATTCTGTCTATAGACGGCGTCGTTCATTTTGTCATATAAAAAACGCTCAATTCAAACATCGCACCCATCGAAATATCAACACAGCAGTTACGTGATTCTTAAAGAGACAGTTTCCATATAACACAACAAAAACATGTCAACACAGTATGGTGAATAATGTCTATAGAGTCCACCACAAGACTACACTGCGTTGCTCAAATGTAATATTAATCTCCTTCTTGAGCCTCCCGAAATGTCTTTACACTTTGTTGCTCAAACTTAATATTGCTCTCCTTCTTGAGCCTCCCCAAATTTATTGCGATATTGATATCCCCCTCCCCCTTGAGGACTGTTTTAGTTGTTTTATCTGTTGTTTCTTTAACATTTTTTTTCCCCTCAAATTCTGTAAAAGTCATACTGCAGCTTATACTGTAAGTCGAAAACTCTTGAAATTAACCCCCTCTACCCATAAACCCAAGTTTGTGGTACTGCACCCAACGGTGACAGAATTTGTTTTACTTAGTTCCATTTGAGAAATATTGGCCAATAAAGTTGGAGCAGTTAACCCATTTTTCTTTTATGACGCCTCCGCTCGAATGTCTTTACACTTTGTTGCTCAAACTTAATATTGCTCTGTCCTTCTTGAGCCTTCCCCAATAGTTATTGCGATATTGGATATCCTCCTTCCCCCTTGAGGACTGTTTACTCTGAGTTGTATGAATAATCTGTTTTTTATTTAACAATTTTATTTATAATTACAATATTATTGCTGTTAAAGACCTCATATATTTGAGTTTGCTACTTTCGTGGAGCCAGACCTCTCTCTTGGGCGCTTTTCCACCGCAAAGCACCGAGAGCTAGTTCGGAGCTGGAGCCTTGTGTTGGTGCTGGAGCCCAGAGCTTTCCAGGAACTTGCTCCGTTTTCCATTAAGGTTCCATTTGAGAAATATTGGCCAATAAAGTTGGAGCAGTTAACCCATTTTTTTATATTACCATTCGCTCATTATCGAAAATAAGCCCCTTCAGGTCGAAGCACCTCCGTTTCGCGTCGGTGTCCGGTTCGCCCTGTCTGGGCTAGTTTCCCGATAATGACCGGCGTTCTCTTATCCCACTAAACGTCAAAATTACTCTGCATGTGGAAGGGAAAATAGCTTTATTTATAATTACAATATTATGCTGCTGATTTTGAGCAGAGCCACATGTTTATTGCTCCTGGAGCCGGCGCCTGGGTCAATCGAAAACGAAAACTCCGGAGCTTATTCAGCTACCTGTCTTGGAGAGCCAGCACCGGCTCCTGCCTCAGTGGAAAAGCCCTATCTATGGGAGCTCAGCTCCCACTGGCTCCCCCCTAACTCGAACCTTGGCTATAGGTCTTTTTACACTGCCGAGCCGGTTCGGTCGCAGCTTGGCACGCTCTGCGATTTCACCTTATTATCTCAAGTTTCCTGTGTAAAACCAAGGGGGTCAAATCCCCCGTTCGTCACGGCGCGGGGTTTCTTGGTTCACTGGGGAAGGCGGGGCTGTGCACGGAGTCTCTGACCTCTTTAGAATAATTATTGCATACTCCCGAATGTTTTCATTTTTTTATGAATGAAGACACCCGCATGCAATAATGAGTTCACGCTGAGTGTAGACTACAAACGCGATTAACTATGGTCAGGAATGTTCGTTACTGTCTAGACAGGGTCCAATAAATAGTGAACTTCATCACAGCCTCACCGAAGCCTACAGTGCTTAATGCAAACAATCGCAACAAAAAACGCCTGCAGAAATTCTCTGACACCCGCTGGTCTCAGCATAATGCATGTATCCTATGTCTTCTGTCATTGATCAATATGAGGACATTTTAACCATTATGGTTGAATTAAAATCTGAGGGAGACAGCAAATGCAGCTCGAAAGCGACCTCCCACACAAGAGCAATGGAATCATTTGATTTTATTGTAACGTGGCGTTTGATCGGTGCATTTCGGCTGCGCATGTATTTTTGGAATTTTTAATTGCTGCAATAAATTATGTTGTTGTTGACTTCTAACATCTATCTTTGCTGTTTAAATCTAACAGTAGTCTTTGAGTAGGCCTCATATAACGGCGCTAACCACTGTTTTTGGTTGCGAAATGGCTCAAGCTGGGCATTCCGTGGGATTGGATGTATAAAATGCATCAAATACTAGGAATGTCCATTGGTGATGCCAGTGAGGCCATAGTAGGCTAACGATGCTCTATAGCGTCCTACGAATACCCTGGAGTCCTCTTTAGCTACGAGCCTTTTTACGAAGTTCGTTACCAACGATGCTTTCGGGAAACGGTGTGAAAACTGTACGATGCTCGTACGACGCACTTAACGATCCACTTAGGCTAACGATGCTTTCGGGAAACTGGGCCCTGGACTCAAAATTCTTTCATCATATTAATCTCTAAAATCAGATGCATCTTTTTCACCCTGGTCATCTGCTCTAAAAATGTTTACTTTTCACACAATTTCATAGAAAAGCCAAAGTCTCAACCCATTTTGCCTATATGACAATTTTGTTGTTGTAACTACCCTACTGCTATCAATAGGTGGATACCATTAACAGTGCAAATTTTCAGATCTGTACTCTTTTAAGAAAGCCCTTAATTCACTTGTGAAATGTGAGCTTGGCGTTCTCGTGATGTTGTGTGCTTATCAATTGACATTTTCACCATGTGAATGAGGCTTTACGCAGTTCAGAAGTGTCAGTGGCTGAACGGGATAATGCCATGTACTGGTGATCCTTAGGTGGAGAGTTCGAATCCTGATTAGAGGATGATGAACAAGCTGAACATGACATTCTGTCATTGCCACTCATTTAAGAAACACAACATTGAACAGCACCAGAAATTCATCAGACAATCAACATTCCGGCTCATTAGTTTCCAAGAATCTAACTGCTAAGACATAGTATGGCATGAAGGGGAACTTCATTAACCATTTTTCCTGTCATATTTATATTTCTTCGGTTAGTGTTCTTGGCTACAAATGTTTAATTTCCCTTTAATTGCCCTTAATTTACTTGAGAAATGTGTGCTTTGAGTTTTCTCGAGGTTGTGTGCTTATCAATATAAATTTTGACCATGTGAATGAGCCCTCAGTTCAGGTTTATAAGTGGCTCAATGGGATAATGCCTTGTGGGTGATCCTTAGGTTGAGAGTTCGAATCCCTATTACAGCATTATGAACAAGCTGAAAATGATGTTCAGCCGTTGCTCTGCAGCTCACCTTAAAGCTGAGGCACAGTATTGCATTAAGGGGAACATCTTTCCTTTATAATTATCTCATATTTATATATCATCCATTAGTGTGTTCTTGACTTTTAATTTTGCTCAGACCCTGTTAATCACCGCTTGTGGTTATATTTTTTCTCACGTTTTGTGTGTATGCTATGTATGACTGTAGGCTACTGCTGCCTGGCTTCGCCAGGACACTGGAAGGGATGTTTAATCTCAATGACAATGATTATTTTTCAACTAACCAATAGTAGTTGCATTGCATTTTAAAATTTCAATGCACTTTTCAGCCCTGAATAACAGTAAAAGCTATTTAATAATTGATTTGCATGCTGTGGTGGCCCAGCCGATGAGCAGTGCCCTACAGGGCCCCATGGTGGCCATAAGGCAGGCAAAGGCAGCCATGGGGTGTGGTGTTGGATGGGAGGTACTTCTCTAAGGCCGCGTTCAGACTGCCAGCCGAAATCCGATTTTTAGCCCATCCAGATTGGAACCGGATGACTCTTTTGTAGTCTGAACAGTCCCAATCACATGAAATCCGATTTTTGCGAAACGGATCGGAACCACCTCCGGGAGGTGGTTTCAGATCGCATTTGGACAGATGCGTTTCAGTCTGAACAGCTCCAAACACTCAGATCGGTTTTGACTGTCCGTGACGTCACTCTACGCGACGCCAGACCTGACCCAATGCGCCAAACCACCCGCCTCAGTCCTTGGACAGAGGAAGAAACGAAATGCCTCATTAATCTGTGGGGAGATGGGTCTGTTCATGCGAAGCTCGAGGACATGTATCGGAATAAGTCGATTTATGAAAGTTTTTTCGCGTTCTTTGATCCATCTTGTTTGTTATTGTTTTTCTCGTCGCTATTACATGACGTCACGCAATACACACGCTGGATGACGCCTCCGCTACGACGTCGTTGCTACAGCAACCTGTCAGATGGGTCAATAATGTGGCCCAGTCTGAACAGAGCATAACAGACACTTGCTAAAACAGTGTGGACAGTCAGCCCTAAAAATCGGATATGAGAAGGAATCCGATTTGAATCAGATTTGCCTGCAGTCTGAACGCGGCCTAAAAGCTGTGTCATAGAGACCCCAACCCACTCAGGTGTCTCAGCTTACCACTCACAGGTGTGCTGAGTTAGCCATGTAATCAGGAGGCCTTTTAACCCCACCAGAACAAGCTGAACACAGACTGGCTGGAGGAGCGTGTGGAGACCAGACACAGACTAGGCCAGTCTCGTGTTAAGAGGACTGCGGCCAACCCTCTTGACCCAACTGAACCTGCATAATGAAATTATGTTGAAGTGGACCGAAGGACTGTTTTGTTGATCTGTCTAAATTGTGTCGTGCTGATACGAGAGAGAGAAGGCCTGCAGCTGGAGAGGAACTCCTAAGAGGAACAAAGAGGAACCAAGAGCCGAGCCAGGGCGAAGAGGTCAGTGGCAGGGACCACAGACCCCACTGAGCTTGGCCTGTCTGTCTCTCTGCCCCCCATAACAAGAAGAGCCAGACAGTCTGATTTCACCGCAAACCCTGTTTCTCCCTGTTTCTGTTCCGATTGGTTATCCCACTGTTGAGCATCACAGACCAGGTGCCCACATTGCATAGTATACTACACTTTCCATTGAACAATTTCCCCTGTTACCATAAATTGACAAATTTTATAATGTTATCAAATGCTCACACACTAGCTGCTTTCAAACACGTGTGTAGGTCCTGATATTCTGCTGATGGGTTGTATGTGTGAACAACATATCCTGACATTTGTACCCTGATATTCAACTGAATAATACTACCCCTGAGATATTTTCTCTGTAGGAAATGTAAATGACCTTATATGTGAATGAGGAGTAGAAAGTCGGTATTTCTCACAAAACTTCAGTGGGCGTGTTGACAGTTCTGCATGTCATTGAGTGGCTCCGTAAATGACAATCAACCTGTGGCCTTTTGTTTGCTGAATGGTTAAAAAGTATTTAAATATTAGCCCTGCTTTTAAGACATTTGTGGTGAACGAATGTTATACGTTGTAAAATAATAGGCGAAATTTGTTGCATTATCGACTGGGGTTTCTACATTATTGCTATGGGTTTAATTACAACTAGAAGTTACACTTGCGAAAACTCTAGTATTAATTTACAGAATTTGCAGATGTGACTTGAGTCATTACTTCACTGCACAGGTCAATAAATACTTGAACGATAGCAATGCTGTACTTGGCCATGTACACAAGTCCACCCTGTCATGGTTTCATTGAAGGCCTTAAAATGTTGGCAACCAGTGTAAATAGTACAAATACACATTTGTATGTCAGATCAAATATTTGTATTGATACTATAATATGCTATATTATTAGCCACTGGCGACATTAGGCCTGGCTGTCCGAGACTACAGCCACTAATGAATCTACTTATCACTACTCGCCACGTGCACATGTGTGATTTTGAGGGAGAGAGAACTTAAACCTACACTGTCATTGCACTAGATTGCAGGAACTATATCGGTATACATTTTTGTACCATGTCAATACATGTATTCAGAATTCAGGATTATCACTGTCTATAACGTAGCCACTATCTTTACGCATAATTCAAACTCCTCGCTTCAGTAACTAAGTCTGTGCATGAACAGTGGCGGGTACACATAGGATCAAAACTTGATCCTGTTTACACACAGGATCAAAACAGTTCCTATGCACTTACCTGGTTTGGTATCTACCTACTGTATGGTAGCCGCTAAACACTCTTTTGGGGTCAGCTGCCCAATGTCATAGAGGTGAGTTGAACAAAAATTGTTGCTGATTTACATCTTGATATAGACAATGTCGTAATTCACCTGGCGTCTTCACAAACCGGCAAAATCCTTTTAAATCTCCTAGAAACACCCCTGTTATTAGCAATAACGGTATATATTTCTAAACTTTGTTTCAGTAGTCTAAAGTTATGGAAGTATTGGGAAATATAGGGGAAACACATTGATCCTGTATCTGATCTGCAACAGCGAGACAACTGTTATGCACCTCTCTGATTTTGTGGCAAAATTAAAAATAATATATATAAAAAATATATTCAATGGCTGGGCCTGTGAAATTGAATGATCCTTACCTAGATTTTGGCATTCATTTTCTACAGTTGGACCAGCTGCATCCAGAATTGCCTTGGATACTCCTGGATTATGAGAAAGACACAAGAAATAAAAAGATATTAATCTCCATCCATTTTTATGTCAGTATAAGTCTAAGTTGTATCTGAGTAATAGTTAATCATTGTAATAAGATGCAGTATATTATTTTACCCAAGCATGTCTCCTGACCTAGTATTACCTGACTTGAGGGTGAATGATTCATTGGAAGAGTTGACGATGACATCAGTGGTCTCCTTAGTGATGTCCCCCGACACAATCTGTACTCGCACAAGTCCGATTGTAATCTCATGCAGCCCCGAAGCTGAGGTGACTTTGGAGAAGAGACCTTGTGACACAAAACAATCACTATGAACGAGATAAACCATCTTGACCAGGTTAAAAAAAATACAAATGCAGAGAAGACACTTTGACCTCACAAATAAGACATGGTGAGTCTTAAGATGAGCAGATGAGCTGTTAAAAATAATTAACCAAACGAGAGATGTGAATTGAATCTTGGTATTATTATGACGATACAAAATGACATTACTTGACTTGGACTGGGTGAGGGCTGGAATTGTTGTTGTTGGGAGGTTTTGGTTTAATGCATCAGTGAAAACCTGCAAAAAGGATCTGCCATCAATGACTCATGACAATCCAAAAGCAAATCAACTTAAATATCTTGCGTAGAATAGGCTTAGAACTATTTTTAAAATCCTGATTCACATGTGTATAATGTAACGCATAATGTAAATATTTTTTTACTTGGATGGTCTCTTGGTCTCTCGGATAGAGAACAATGTCCACCGTCTTCAAGCACCGTGGCTGTTTGTTAAACGTTTGAGACTGCCTCCATCATTACAGATGCTGCAAGGTCTTTGGGGAAGCCCAGGTTTCCAGTGCCAATGGCAGGGAAGGATATGGAGGTAAGACCTTGGTCCTCAGCCCTGTTCAAGCAGTCTTCAACAATCCCCCTAATTATCTGTAGGATATACCACATTATGCCTTTCCACTTCTCAATTGATTATCCAAAAGAAAGTGGGATTCACACTATAAAATCTGTAAATACATATAAATAACCACTGTTCAATGAGTTACCTTGACAGATTTGCCCTGCTTGTCCCAGGCAGGGACTACAGCATGAAAAACCCAGTTGCTTTTCAGTTTGCAACCTTCCGTAATGATAACATCCCCAATGACTCCTGTTTTCTTCTGTTCATTGACCAAATCCTGAAGTTTTGGTCCAGCTGCACTGAGAATAGCTTTGGAAACGGCTCCCTTTTCCAGATCAAGTTGTTCTCCCACAACATTCACAATCGCCTGGGTCTGAAAATAGGAAAACAGAATGATATCTATTCAAGGTTTCCTAGTATGTTTATTTAATCCTCTCAATTGTACATATATCAACACTTGAATTAATATATAAAATAAATAATTACCTTAGCATCTTCAATATTCCCTGACTGTATCCTCAATCCCACATTGGTCTGCAGTGGTTTGGACAAGTTTTTATTTTGTTTGTCAGGAACACTGACAAACAGGTCATTTTGTCTACTAGACGACTCCTCCACCAACTGGACAAAGCAACCGGTTTCCTTCTTCAATGCAGAAACATACATATCTTTTTTTTCTTGAAAATATTCCTTTGCCCCAGGCTGGGGGAGTAGATATTCCTCAAAGCAAACTTTAGCGATCATGGAAACTAGGATGCTTTTACAATTATGACACATTCTCTAGGACCTCTGAAGTTAACAGCCTCCTTCTCAAACGAAATATCCACTTTGTCTGACCAGGTATTGTCTAGAGTTGCAATGAATCTGACAATAGTGTTAGACTTGACCCTATGAGTTTCATTAACTTGGGAAAACTTGTGGAGGTAGTCTTCAATTTCTTTGAAAGCTGGTAGTACACTATCCTTGTAGCCAACTACTGCTATTCTCTCAAATTGATGATAATTAGATGCTGTTATAACAATCTTCTTTGAGGTTGTATTGTTGATTTCTTCCAAACATTTCACTAGGTTTTGCCACTCCGGATTCTTCAAGACATACCTATCACAAGTATCAATGTACTTAGAGGTCAGTACTTGCTTCAGTTGATCTTCAGCATTTCTCAGAATGTTGTCTGAAACAGCAATGATGCTCAGGCTTGTAGCATCTATCTCAACTGCTGCATGAATTGCATTAGATGTGAAGACAATTTTGGTCAGCTCTTCCTGATCCTTATCCTTCAAAAACTGGAAAAGAGTTTTGTCCAACTCGAGCTTCTGCCGTTTTACCGCCATCACTCTGTTAAAAACCTGATTAACTGCTCTGTTAACCTCCTGTTGAAAACCATTTAAGATCATTTTATCTTGAAATGATATTTCCAGTTCTGGGTAAAAACCTTTCAATTGGTCAGCTAGGCCATCTTGACAGAGTAAGTGAAACATTACTTTGGATATCTCAAATTCCTGTGTAATACTTGAATTCTCCCTCAGTACCCTTTTCTCAATCCTGGTTACGAGGCCATTCAAACGGTGGGCTCCAGTCTGGTCACATCATCCACAAGGCCGACCACTGACAATGTACCTTCAGCTTTCTCAGCGATGATTTCCACGGTCTTGGCTAAAACAATCTCTCTGATCTGCGATTCACACTCTTCCCATGCTGATGTTGGAGGCTGAAGCTTCAGAGTTTTGAACCTGGACAAGACCTGTGTGAAGGCCTGCTCCACTGATTGTTTCCACTGTTTGATGTCTTTGGCTTTAACATCTTTCTGCTCGACCAGTGCTGGAAGAGGGCTGAAACTCACAGAAGAGGGTAGGAGGTCTACCTTGCAGAAGAGTGCTGACAAGTGACCGCAAACCATCTCTGCTGCTTCCTGCTTCTGGTGGAGGTACGTCAAGAGCGGGGAATGTATGCTTTGAGAGAAGGCAGCGGGTAGTTTTGGTGTGGGTAGGTCTTTGCCATAAAGAGCCGTTCCCAAGGAGTCGTAAAATGGAAAAACTTTGACCCATTTCTTCGCGATGTAATGTTCCTTCTTGATTATCCCTTGAACAGCTATTGGGGTAAAGACATTATTTTAACTTCACTTGATGCTATGAAATAAAAATTAAACTGATTCAACTAATAATAAGAACAACTTCATTTATATAGCAACTTTTAAGAACAATGGTGTAACAAGACATTTAGGGAGAGAATAAAAAGATGGCATCACGTAAAAGCAACTCTATAAAAATGTGTTTAAGAATTGATTTAAAAGAGGTTACTGATTCATCTAAGCCTTATCTCCGCGAGCAGGTCGTTCCAAAGCCGAGGCGCCCTGGTGGAGAAGGATCCGATCACCTCTAGTCTGGAGCCTCAACCTTGGAACAGTAAGGAGGGCCTCGCCCGCGGATCTAAGGCTGCAAACAGGCTTGCATGGGATCAGCATGTCTTTGATTAACTTGGGAGCTAGACCTCGACGGGCCTCAAAAGTGATCAATAAAATCTTAAAATTGATTCTAAAACAGACAGGGAGCCAGTGCAAAGAAGCTAAGACAGAAGTGATGTGATGTTGTAAATTAAAACCAGTGAGAAACCTAGCTGCTGAATTTTGAACCAACTGGAGGCGTTAGAATGATTTGTGGTTGATGCCGGTTAACAGAGAGTTGTAGTAGTGTAGATGAGAGAATATGAGGGCATGGATTACTTTTTCGAGGTTGGGTTGTGATAGAAAATGTTTAATTTTAGAAATGGTTCTGATGTGGAGAAAACTGGACTGTACAACTTTGTTAATGTGAGGGAAAGTGAAGTCTGAATCTGAAATGACACCTAAGTTTCTGGCAGTGGGTTTGCTATTGCTGGATAATGGACCGAGACTGATGGGACTGGTGAGGGTGGTAGGCGGGTTGAACAGGATTATTTCACATTTACAGTTGTTAAATTGGAGGAAGTTATCCGCCATCCAGCAGTGTGTCCTCAGCATAGCAGTGAAAAGAAACTGGATAATTCGGCCAAGTGGGAGCATATATATTGAAAATAAAATAGGACCTAAAATGGAACCCTGCGGTACACCATAGGCTATTTGGGTTGTAGAGGAAGAGTGTTTGCCGATGGTGACCGCACAAGTTGTTAAAAAGATAAGAATCAAACCAACCAAGTGCAGTGTCCCTTGTACAAACAAAAGATTTAAGACAAGTTATTGAAATTGTGTGATCTAGTGTTGAAAGCAGAAATTAGGTCTAAAATAATTAAAAATTGCACTCTCTCTCCTCTGTAGGAAGTTAAAAGTAGGTCATTGGAGGAGGGCAGTTTCAGTGCTGTGCAAAGCTCTAAAACTGGACTGACATTTTTCAAATAAGTTATTTTGTGCCATAAAAGTTGGGAGGAAACAATTTTTTCTAAAACTTTTGATAAAAATGGAAATTTAGAAATAGTTCTTAACTAATTAAGATCAGAGGTGTCTAGGTTGGGTTTCTTTAAAAGTGGTTGGACTGCAGCATGCTTAGAAGCAGATGGAAAAACACCATGGATTAAAGTACCATTAAAAATAGATAAAAGGCTGGGTTCGACTGTGTTTGAAACCTCTTTAAGAAACTTGGTGGGAATAAAATCAATGTGGTTGGTTTCATGTCTGTTAAGATTTCGGATTAAGAGGGCCGTGAAACTGGTTGATAATGAGTAAAATATATACAAATGTCTCCACTGGTGGATAAAATGCAATCTGGAGTGGTGATCTGATGCCTAATAATATCAACTTTGTATTTAAAAAACTGTAAACTCCTCACAGGTCTCTTGTATTGCAGCATTAAAATAAGAGGGGGAAGAGGAGGTGACTGAATCTAAAACCTTAAATAAAACTCTGGGGTTCTAACGTTTTTTTTTTAAATCAGGTTAGAAAAGTAGAATTATTTAGCTTTTATTAATTATTTAGAATTTTTTTCCATATGTAATAAAATAATTTTCCATTTACGTTCATAAAATCTACACTCTCTTAATCTCGTGGGTTAAAGGGGACGTCTTATACCACCAGGTATGAGTGTGATTAGCCCAGGTCAAATCCCTTGTGTTTGGGAGCTACTGTGCCCACTACATGAATCTGATCAGATTATAAAAAAAGATTAAACTCTGATTACAAATATGTTGCCATGTACACAATCTAGACACAAGTCATTGGTTTGGAAATACTATTAGCTAGCTTAATAATAAAGCTTTTTTATAAAAAAAAATTTAACATTTGATCATGTTTTCTGGGTTTCCAAGATCTCCCCAACAAACGTGATATTGTGCACAACCGAACATGTTGTCTGCAGTGCTGCTTTTATATGCCAGCGCCATATTCATCTTCAGGGTGTCACCTAATCTTTTGGTCCAAAAGATTAGGTTACATTTGCATTGTGTCACTATACAGCTCAACGTGTTGGATGTATTCAAACTAGTTTAATTACAGGACGGTCACTGATTCATTAACCACTATTTTGGCTTTGCATTTGTCTATGCAGAATCCTTATGTTCCCGGACTTCAACGGTGCTGGGATCTAACAACTCCTTGCTTACTCTGCTCGCAAATCTCTAGCTTTATGCTCTCTACTGACTAGAGATCCACATTAACCCACGTGTTTGATAGTCGTCATTGTTACTTGCTGTGTAGCATTGAAAAGTCCCGCACCTTTAAACTATGACTATGACCTATGACTTCAATCCGTCCGGAACGGTGCATATTTGCTCTCCGAACCTACTTCATTGTGAACTGCTTTTAGATGGGAATCGTTAAAGCCCTAGTATACATGCATCTATGAATGTACTGTATGTATTTGTGTATGCATGCATACATTTTATGCCTTGACCCATTTACATATTTTAAATTAATTAATTAAATTAAATTCCATCAACTAACTTTTTAGTACTAAAATAAATACCTGTAGCCATTTTGAATAAGATGACGGCAGACTGTTTGCTCTTCATCTGGGGTGAACATGTTAACTCCCAACCTTTCATTCCAAAAGTACAGGCAGGAGGACAATCTTCCTTGAATTGTTTGACACATCCCTCAACTCTGACTTGGGATGTTGATTACAGAGCTCTGACAGCTAATTTCTTCTTTCAAGGCAGGTCTATTTGTCTGGCAGCTTGTAATGAACTCCTTACTCTCTGTTGGAGAAGAAAAGAGAACAGAGAGTAGACCTCCACATTAGCTTCTGATAATGTAAGCAAATATCATAACAAGAAGTAAATTTAAGTAACTGTGGTTTTAAAGATATACAAGAGTAAAGGCAAATACCTTTTGCACTTGAGAAAGTAACCACAATGGAGCCTGTGTCGGAGAGCAATCTCCAAACGCTGCCTCCCAGGTTGGGTGGTCATCTGGTAACGTTGAGTTCTTGCAGATGTTCAGGCAACCAACATCTCCTATGGAACTCCTTGCTCATGCCCTGGGGAACGTTCATCTATAAGACAGCGGAGGTGAACCACAAGCTGGGGCTTTCTTCTGGCTGCCTCTTCCTGCCATGCCTAACCTTGTCTCCTCAGCTGCACGTCCATCAAGTGCTTTAGTATCTTTGTTGGAAGCTGGTGTGTCAACTGCTATAAGTATGTAAGTAATGCTAGAGAAAGACTTTATCGTACCTACACACCAAAATAGATTACTGTCGTAAGGTAATGGGTGCCGCAATGTATATTGTTGTTTGGTTTTGCCTAAATGTTGATAACAAAGCTGTTTCGTGGTGAATTTGCATCAAAACATTCTCTCTATTAGGACCGAGAGATTTCAGAAGCTCAAGAAAATTACCATAACAGTTCAAAACTTGAATTGAGGGTTGAATGGTCCACATTTCAAACATTAATTATTTTGTATTAATTATTTCACCCAATAAACTAAACGTTTGTTTAAACTTAAAGGAGACATATTGACATTGTGGCAACCCGGCCTGGGCCAATTAAGGACATGGGGAACACCTGTGGAACAGGTGGAGAAGCAGGGCTTAAATACCTG
>OLKM01003386.1:22146-37513 GCA_900291075.1 Melanogrammus aeglefinus | reverse complement strand
GAGATCAGGACCAGTTACGAACCCACGGCCACTAAGGTGGGTGTTGAACCGCGTACGGGACTGGCGTAAACAGTACCCCTCGACGAACGCCTCTCGCGACGCCTAGGACAGCCGGGTGAACGTTGGACAAGTCCTGAATGAGTGCTGGATCCAAGATGTGGCCCGGGGAACCCAGGAGCGCATTCCTCAGGACCTACCCCTCCAGTCGACGAGGACTGGTGACCCGTCCCGGCAACAGCACATCCCAGAGCCAGACGGACCGCCAGGCTGGGTGGTCCATGATACCCTTGGTGGAAGGTGGAGGGTGGGGTGGGGGGGACAACGGACTGGTAGAGACTGGCTTGACCTGGAGACATGGAAAGGTGGGTGATGCGACGGAGTGCAGGAGGAGGTTCAGCGGACCAAGCAGGGGAGGGATTGACCACCTTTGGAGACGGTGAAGGGACTGAAGTGATGAATAAGCGGGAAGTAAATGGGAGGAGTCCCCTTCAAAGGGAAGGTCTAGCCCGCAACCAACCCTTTGCCCGGGGCAATACTCGGGGCCAAGGTCGACGCCGCTCATTGCCTGGAAGTTGGGAAACGAGAGGATCATTGGAGTAGTGCGTGCGTGGTCCTTTCCATAATGCGGCCGGTCTGCGCGAGAGTTTGGGACACGAGGGGAACCGCGATCTCCTCTCCAATCAGGGAACAGGGGGGGGTGGTAGCCCAGGGAGCCCATGGTAATGGCGATAGAAAACCCGTGGAAAGCGTTTTAGGCAGATGTTGTGGCGTATTCGACCCAGGGCAGCTTGAGCTCCAGGTGGTGGGCTGGCGTGGGTGATGCAGCCGAAGTGCCCGCCTCCCATCATCCTGGTCTGGCCTCGCTCTGACTGACCCATGTGACTGGGGGTGAAACCCAGAGAGAGCTGGAGGTGGCCAAAGCCTGCCGAAGGCCCGCCACCCTGTGAGTGAACTGGGGGCTCTGTCTGCACACGATGTCCGCGGGGCATCCATGCAGGCAACCACGTGTCCGGACAAGGGAGTCGCGGTCTCCCTTGAGGAGGGAAGCTTGGGGAGAGCGACGAAGTGAGCGGCCTTTGAGAAGCGGTCAATGCATGTTAGGATGGTGGAATTAACCCTCTGACAAGGGTAGACCGGGTGCACAAAGTCCGAGGGCGGATGTGTGACCAGGGAACGGCGCTGGGGATGGGTAGGGCTGTAACAACCCGGAATGGGGGCGGTCGAGGTCTTGTTCCGGCGCCAGTTGCCCACGGCCGAGCAATAAACGAGCGACATCCTTGTCCATGGTGGACCACCAAAAACGCCGACGGATGAAGTCCAAGGTCGGGTGATACCTGGGTGCAAGGTCACCCGGAGGAGTGCGCCCAGGTCAGAACCCTTGGACCTAACGCGTCAGAACGAACATACGGGTAGGGGGGCCGAGACCGGATCTGGCTGTTGCTCTGTGCCAGACAACCGCGGACTCCACCTCACCAGGTGAAAAGTGGCGACGCAGGCAAGTGGGGTGGCAGAATGGTCTCGGGGTCATGCCGGGGTCCACAAGGAGAGTACAGGCGGGACAGAGCATCCCTGGCTTGACGTTCTGGGACAGCCGGGACGCGTCAGGTGAGGGAGAAATTGAACCGACCAAAGTATAAGCCCACCTGGCCTGGCGGAATTTAGCCTCTGGCAGAACTGGATGTAAGCGAGACTTGCGATGATCGGTCCAAAACATGAAATGGACTCAGCGCCTCCAACCAATCGCCGCACTCTTCAACGCAAGTTTGACGCTAAGAGCTTCTCGGTTGCCAACGTCGTAATTGCGCATCCGGCTGGGACAACCTTCGAGAGAAAAGGCGCAGGGATGGAAGCGTGTGGTCGGCGGGTGAACGTTGGACAGAACCCTGCGCCGGTACTTTCTCTTCTCTCCGACGGGCCATCGACTCCCACGGAACATCGGAGGTGGAAGGAATCAGGTTGGGTGAGGCTGGGCAACACAGCGTTTGACGGCCCTTCTTTGGACTCCGACCTCTGGCGTCCAAGCAAAAGGGGGGGCTGGTGGACGCAAGGCCGTGAGGGGTGCGCGATCTGGCTGTAACCACGTATACCGACTAGAAGTTGCAAAGCCAAGAACTATGTTGCAATCTCT
The DNA here is from genome assembly GCA_900291075.1 of Melanogrammus aeglefinus. NCBI lineage: Eukaryota > Metazoa > Chordata > Actinopteri > Gadiformes > Gadidae > Melanogrammus > Melanogrammus aeglefinus. Next base: position 35,385 of record OLKM01003386.1, on the reverse strand, counting down.
GCGGGTTGGCGGGGCGGGCCCACTCCAGCCACCGCAGAGACCTTAGAAGGGTCCCATCCTCAAACCTGGCCCCTGGCGATTCTGTCCCCAAGAAGGAAATGGAAGGAACGTGCAAATCCACTTCTCCGCCTTAAACGTGACACCTGTTCCTCGCAACACCTCTGCAGGCACACCTGTCGAATGGACCCGGTGCTCCTCCCATGATTGGAGAAGCATGAGTAATGTCCCGTCTATGTCAGAACGAAAACGGTGTGGTTCAACATGTCCCGGAGGAATCATTGACCAAGGATGAAAGACACGCGGGGGCCATTAAGTTAGGCGAAGGGCATTACCAGATATTCGTATGGCCCAAAGGTATTAAAGGCGCCGTCTTCCATGCGTCGCCCTTCCGAATGCGGACCAGGTGATAATGCCATTGCGCCGATCTAGTTTGGAAGAAGACCGGAGGCTCCATGAAGGGGAACGAAAGGCGGAACTGAATGAGATACGGGTTATTTGGTTCTTGATGGGTCGTTCAACCAACGGTAAGTCGAATGCAGGGCGCACGATTATCCTTCTAACTGACGAAGAAGACCCCGCTCCAACAGTGAAGACGAAGGCGATCAATTCCAGCGGCGAGGATTCTCCTATTGTACTCCTCCATAGATTCGCGTTCTGGGCGAGAAAAGGTTGAACGAACGGCTGCTAGGAAGGGGGGCTCCGGGAAGGAGGTCCGATGCGCAGTTCATAAAGGGGTGGGGGGCAAGGTCAAGGCATGGGAACTTACTGAAGACCGTTCCGAGGTCGTTGATACTCTCTCGGGACTGCAGGTCAGGTTTAGAGTTTCGGGAGCGGGCTCGAGCTCCAGTCGTCCGAGGGCCTGAGGCGGAGACAAACTGGGACACGGCAATGGTACTTCCACAGAACAAGATGCGCCCAGTTCCCCATCGACCTGAAAGGGTTGTGGATGGCGCAACCAGGGGTCAGCCGAGACAACTGGGAGAAAGGGGCTGAAATCAACCAGGAGGATATGTGTCCTTGGTGATTACCGGGAGACAAGCAGGTGACGGACACGTGCGATGCTCCACCCGCGGAGGTCCTACCGTCTAGGGCCTGGGTCTCGATTGGGAGATCGAGAGGGATGTGTTGATGCCTCCAGATCGCCTAACCATTCCTGGTCGATGACAGCTTGTCATCCGCACCGGAGTCCAAAGAATGGAACGCCGGAAGGGAATTGATCTCGCCACGAAGAGGACGCTTCAAAAGAGGGGGGACGGGAGACTGAGGCACCTACCAAAGCGGCTCGCCAGTCACCCTCGGATACTGTACGACGCCCGTTCTTTCCCGAGAGGGCGGGACATTCCGATCGGAGATGACCCGAGGTACCTGCAGTAACCAACCAGCCCCGAAAAATCGAGGCGGACGTTCCTCCTCCTCGGGAGTAAGGTGTGTGCGTCCAATCTGCATCCCTTTTTTGCTCCGGGGGAAGACAGAACGCACATTGGAGGATAACGACGACCTCGGGGTGGGATGACTGAGTCGCGGCCGTGACTCGAAGGGCGGGCGAACGTTAGGAGTGCTTCTCTCTCTGCGTCTCTCGCGCAAAACGATTGTCCAATATGAATGGCGATAAAAGACGAAAAAGCAGCAATGAGATGGTCCAAGTCCCTCGGTTCCTCCCAGGAGGTTAAGCGGTCCTTCAGCTCGCTACTGAGTTGGTGGCGGGGTCGTTTTGGACACCCCTGCCAGCGCTTCCTCGTCCAGCCGCTCTCAGCCGCGAGGGTCCGGAATCTCAAACCGCAAGGACGGCTCACGCTGCGTGATCCCTGGCGAAACGCTGTAAGGAGACCCTTTGGGAGAAAGCCTCCTTGCCCCCGAACAGGATGATCGAAGACCCTTCCGTCATGTCTTCAGTGAAGGCGCCGCAGTCGAAAACCAGACCTCAGACCGCCGTTCCCACCCCGCCAGCAGCCCACGGCGAGAGCCCTCGCCACTCCAGGCGAACCGATCAGGTAAGCATCCTAGCTCTTTCGGTGGGTAGTGTCCTGGGGCTGCCATCTCGAAGACAAGGGAACACTGATGAGAAAGACCGCCAGGATCTAGGTCCTCCCTCCCTTAGTACGTTGGGGGCTGGGATGGCCGGTTCCCGGGGAGAAGCGAACGACCCCGGGGCGGGACTGGTGGTTCCAGGAGCGACGGGTGATGCCTGCGAACGGACAGCTACGGTCAGCTCACGGAGGGCGGTGGTGATCTCCTGCAGGGCCTGATCGTGCTGGCCCAAGAGAGTCCCTTGGCGGGAGATCATGGCCCTAAGCCCCTCTGTGTCCGCTGGGTCCATGTTGGCCAGTTCGTACTGTTAAGGTACTAGTAACTGGGACCCAAACGCTGAACACAGAGAGAGCGGAGACAGGGTCAAAGGGTAACGGAATTTATTGGGGCAATCGTTCGGGGGGTCAGGCGAGCGGAGTCCGGAACCGGGAGGGCAAGCGTGCAGGCGGGGCAAGGGACGAGTCGTCAGGCAGGCGAGGATCAGGAACCGGCAGGAGAGTCGGACAGGCAGGGGTCGGAGAGCAGGCAGGATAGTCAGACAGGCAGGGATCAGGAACCGGCAGGAGAGTCAGACAGGCAGGGGTCGAAGAGCAGGCTGTAGTCAGACCCAGGCCGTGGATCAGTGAACCGGGAGGTGAGTCAGACAAGGCAGGGGTCGAGAGCAGGCGGGGTAGTCAGACGGCGAGGATCACGGGAATCGGCAGGAGAGTCAGACAGGCAGGGGTTCGGAGAGAGCAGCGAGGATCAGTGGTGAATCAAGAATGCTGGTAGGACCGCGAGAGACAATGATAGTGATCAAACGACGAACTTGGCGTCGGAGGGAACGGGAGACTGCTGGCTAAAGTAGGGGACCTGGTGATTGGGGATAGGAGACAGGTGGGTTGCTGGAGAGGACCAGTTACCGACCCACGGCCCACTAGAGGTGGGTTGGTTGGACGCGTAGCGGGACGTGGCGTAACAGTTTGACGTATCACATAAAAAAAACAACGGTTTTTGAAGCCTTGCTCAAGAATAGGCACTTTAAAACTGGACAATATTTTGCCGATATAATATTTTAAAACTGATAAAATCCTGCATTTGAATTCAAAAAGGGCAATTCAAAGAGAAAAGTTAATGTCATAAATATTTTAAAAAAAAATAACTTTCCAATACCCACTTTAACAAACGTTGGTTTGCCGAGAGTGACTGTGAACGTTGACGCAGGCCCATTGAAAAGAACAAGGCCAAGTGTTTAAAGCCGTTTTTATATTAATTTAATTAAAATATTAAAATATATTATATAAATACAATTATTCTCATTGTAAATTCTAATCTATAATAGACCATAACTTTTATTTAATTATCGTTATAACAAGATCTGTATCTGACCATTGAAAATTCCACTTCCTGGCACAACTAGATCGCGCGTCCCTAGCAACCTGACGTCGTTGAAACATGCTAGGAGACACATAAAACAACTATCAAACTATAAGATCAGACACATTCATTGACTGAAGATTATGCAAGTAAAAAAGTCATGATTTTTCTCGCCAGAAATATGTATTAGAAACACGTTTAATATATATATATATATATATATATATATCTATACATATATATATATATAATATTATATATATCATACATATATACTTATATATATCCTATATATATATTATATATATATAAACTATATATATATATATATATATATATATATATATATATATATATATATATATATAATATATATATATATATATATTGCAGTATACGTAACATTTCCCCCAAATGCTGGGAGAACGTATCGACCCCTGTTGGTGCCTATTCCTCCATTCATTTAGATGGGCGGAAGAAACGTGTATAGCATTTGTGGTTTTGGCATAAACATATCTAGGGCGCACTGTACTATCTGCGCACACCCTTTCTGAAGGCTCTCTCTCTCGCTCTCTCTCTCTTTGTCCCTCCTTCCCTCTCTCTCTTTCTCTCTCGTATCGTTTTGTGGAGCACGTTAATTGTCTGAGAACACTCCCATTCAGAATGCATTGGTTTACATTTCGTTCTTTGGAGCAAGGTTATTTTTATTTATTTTCAGCTTTTGAGGAGGTGCTTCAAAGATGCAAATTTTTCTGCAATAATCCAAAAACCCAATGGAAAAAACCCGTTGGCTTTTTGTCAGGAGAACCCCAGCGCGACGCTCACTTCCGGGTTGGCCAACCTACGTCATCCCTCCACCACTCTACTGTAAAAACACATGTTCAAGTTGAATGATGATGATAATAATAATAATAATAATAATAATAATAATAATAATAATAATAATAATAGTAATAATAATAATTCTGCCATAGTATTTATTTAAGGGGGGGGGGGGGGCATACAAGTCTTTTGGCCATTCGTAGTGTTGATCGGCAGAGAAATAATTTGTCCGCAAAGACGGTGTCGTCGCTTAGGCAACGGAAGACACTGGGGTTGACACGTCACCGGACTACCCATGAAGTGAAAGGAGCGTCCCACGGCATTGAGAAGAACCGTGTAATACGCGTGGCATGGATTTCTCCTCAGATTAGGCCAATAAACAAATGATAAAATAAAAATAAAAACGGTCCGGCCCGAGGATAGTGGTGGTAAACAACGGGTGGGGCTCGGGCTCGGGCAGAGAATCTAAACACTGACTGGAACTAGGCCTACTTAGCAGGTGTCCATAGGCCAATATCAGGAGTTAATGCACGCCAATCAGAATACGAGTATTCCCCCTGGCCGCAAACCGAATAAAACGATTTTCGGTTTGCCGAAAATCATATCAAAAAATTAAAAAAAGAAAAAAAGAAGCCGGGTGGGTGTTCATGTGATCGGCGATAGTGTAGGTTCTATTACAGAACAGTTAGTGGCGTTCAGAGCGCAGAATCTAGGTCTACTGTAGGCTACTGAGGAAAATCACACAACACAACGTAGGCCTACACATTAGGCCTACTTCTATTTAGTAACAATATTTATTAATTTAGGCTATTTGGCTGCTCCAACTCAAGTCAGCCCAGCCTGGCGACAGTTAAGTGTGGTTTTCAACTCCGCATTTTCTGAGACAGCAGAACATTAATTTTTGAATAGTGTCTGTGTTAACAAACAATCAATTCAGTGAAGTAAAAAATCATTAACAGAGAAGACATCAGGTTACTTTACCAGAACATCTCCTAACTTTAATTCTCATATAATTATTATTCTCATAGAATTATTATATCATTATTCAAATTAGCCATGTGCTGCGTGTTCCTCTGATTGGCCAGGTAAGCCTCGCTTTTTTTATGATAAGCCACGCCCCTCAATTGATCGGGCACACAAAACAGCTCACAGTGACCCCGTCCTGTTTTGTCGATTGTGTTTTTTATATGCGTGGCTTTATGTGTCCTGTTCTGTTCAACCTATCAATCAATTTATGTCAGAGTGTAGAGGAAAAAATAGGACAATTTCACTTGACCATTTCTTTGTAGGCTATTTAATAATAGGCTATCAAACGGACGGAGACATGCTTTCCATGATGCTTTGTCTGGATGTGTGTGTGTGTGTGTGTGTGTGTGTGTGTGTGTGTGTGTGTGTGTGTGCGTGTGCGTGTGCGTAACTATCCGATCCGTAGATCGTAGTAAGAAATCAAATAAAACAAATAAAAGTTCATTGGATCAATTGAAGAAAGAGCATGAGCTCTTGTGGACGGAGAGAGAAAGCGGCACAAACAAAAACAATGTGCGCGCATTAACCAGTTATTATGTCCCTTGGCTTTAGTGAAAACAACGTCACACAAATACTCTGTTTTCCAATACAACAATCCAATACCCCCCGCACCACTACTTCCAACGTCCTGCACATAGCCAAGGAACAAGAATAATAGATGGGTAGGTACAATAAACATCAAGACATACTAAAAAGAACAGATGAAGCAGCTACCCTTGTTTCCTTCGCGGTTTGCCTACAGAGCAGCCCACCTGCATTTAATATATCCGTGAATTGTTACAATTTCTCAGAATCAAAGGCGAAAGTAGAAACGGGTGGCGAAAAGCTGTCGTATTGTTAGTTATCACAGACAATTTTAAGTAGAAACGGGTGGCCAAAAGCTGTCACATTGTTAGCTATCGCAGACAATTTCAATATAACACTATAACAATCAATGTTCTGTACGGAGCTCCTTCAGGGACGTTAGGGAGAACGCTGCCGGTGTCGTGCCGAAAAACGACTGCCTGCCAGAAAACGACTGACCCCAGTGGGAACGCCCATCGGGGTGGTGCCTACACGCCCATCGGGGTGGTACCTACTCTCTCCACAGCAAAAGAACGCCTCCGACGGGAACGCCGTCGTTATACTACTACTACTACTACTACTACTTTATTATTATCATCTTACAACGGCAAAGCAGCAGATAATAACAACAACAATAAAACAGTATCACGCCAAAATTAATTTCTCCTGATGGTTTATTGAAAGACAAGTTGTAGCATACGACAGGAACGACAGACTACTCCTCAATACAACGTATCCATGCAGTTCTGCTGTGGCGCTGGTGCAGCGGGTGGGCCTGTTTGCTGTGGAGAGAGTAGGTACCACCCCGATGGGCGTGTAGGTACCACCCCGATGGGCGTTCCCACTGGGGTCAGTCGTTTTCTGGCAGGCAGTCGTTTTTCGGCACGACACCGGACAGAACCTTAGTTTGGAAGTCGTGCTCAGTGACACGACAAATACTTCCAATTGAGATACATGAGCTTGAAAATTGTGCTTCTGGACACGAAAATTTTGAAAATACGTGTCGCTGATCACCAACACAATGCAGATTTATTTAACTATTAACTTGGAAAACTATAGTTACATCGGTACAACAATATCAATTAGCAAAAAACAGTCACATTTCAAATACGAGTATTGGTCATTGACCTCCACACCCAATAGTACACAGATTAAATGAAACATTATTCCAAAACCCTTTATCTCTAAATCCTATAGCCGGCAAATATAACTAATTAATACTTTGGGTATCCAATGAGTTACCGAGTCATATGGTGCAGGCCAGATACGAAGCTTGGGATCGTCGAAGCCACAAACACAAAGGCTACTTCGCGCCATTATGGCAAGAACAAATTAAACTGTCCGCCAGCAACAATGGCAGCCGTCCTTGCCGCAAGCGTGCCGAGCCGGCGGAAAGGTGAGACGTCCTCCAAACCGCCAACCGAGATGTCCGGCAACCCGAGTTAGTCCCTTGTCCGCTGTACTCCTCCGTCCCCCGGTCCTCGTGCTTCAAGCCGAGTAGTCCAAGCGATGCGCATTACAGATGTCCGAGCAGCCGAGCTGGACACCTTGAGCAAAGTCCACGACTAATAAACTAGCTTTAGCCGAGTTAGCTTCCTGATGCTCTTCAGTGGTTCAGTCCGAGTTCACGAATTAAGGCACCATAACACAACTACACTACTGTACAATGCTTCCGTGAGAGTCACTAGTCGTTTGTCTAACAACATTAACAGTAATGCTTTACTGAGTGTTTTACCCAAGTAAACTATTGCTGTGTCCTGAAGCTCATCTCAACATGTCTCCTCACATTTTTTCCCCTTTCGTTCTCTCCTCTCGTTCCCCACACTTCGTCATGACCTTACACTCTTTTCTCATTGGCTTAGAAAACAAACATTTGAATTTCTTCGTACACGGTATTTAAAATAAAACATTCTTAAAACATTCCCAGCATCATGAACGTAGTGATAAAGAAAACAAAATACAATTTACATCATGTAAATAACAATGCATGAACTGTATGAACCTCTGCCATATCATACATATGCATAGTTTAACCTTTTAATTCATATTTATTCTATTAATGAACTACTTATTCTACTATTCTATTCTACTTATACTTCTATTTATACTATTTATTAATTCCTATTTATTAATCAATGAACTTTTAATAGTTAGGCCTCAATTTCCAAAGGGCTACAAATATCACCAACCGTTCTCTGTAGTGGAGTTTCAGGCACGGCACCCAATTTAATGAATTCCAAAGCAGATATGTCTGTAAATGTTTGTTCCACATTTTCCCGTTCGCTTGTTTCCTCAAAATATTCATTCATAGCATCACCCTAAGACTCTATTACATTTGGGTTTAGGAGTACTTTCATTTATGCATCTGCTGCTGCAATTTCTGCATCCAGTTCCACTTTTTCCATTTTTGATTTGATGATAGTTTCCTGCAACTGCAATGAATGTTTTTCCTTTAATGCAACAGATTTTGCCTCCAGAGCTCCTCCTGAAGCCAGCCGAGCAGCAGAAGAAGTAGTTGATGCAGTTGTTTTCCTTGAGATGTTTGATATGCTGTCCAGTGGGTCAACTTTTAACTGTGCACTCTGTTCCCTTTTCCATGTTTTAACCTCATTTGTTAAGTAGTTGAAGTTCATCACTCTTGGTTCATACTAGTCCACACTGTCAGTTTCTTTTTCCTCTTGTGATAACAGCTCTTGAACAGAACTGTGCACCTTATTAAACTCATCCACAGCTTGTTTGAACATATGCATTGATTTGTCAACATCAATATTTCCATCTTCAGTCAACATGGCTTTTGTTTCATGTATTCTCCTTGTGCAAACTCCAAGTTTCCCTCTGTGTGTCGCAATCAAAGATTTTAAGCGATCTTCCACTTCCGTGTCCGTTTTAAGTTCAGTCTGTCCCATTAAATAATGTAGTTTGATTAATTGATTTCCTTTTATTAGATCGCTTCCTTATTTATTTTTCTCCGTTCGCCTTTCCGCCGCGTCCGCGGGAAGCGCGTTAACACAGAGCATCTGTTGCCACTTACCTTTTTGTCACTTTGTTTAGCGATCGCATCATAATTCATTTCAAACAGACGTTCATAGAACGGGGCTCTAAACGCGGATCTCATCATGGCTCATTCATGGGTTTGTTTACTCACGGGTATCCAAACGAGCTGTGCACACCCGTCTTCCTTTCCTTTGTCCTCCAAGAGTTTGTCAGACTCGTGGAGTTTTCTGACTATGAAGTGGCGAACCCTTTATTCGCTCTATTTGTTCCTGAGGCAGAGATAGTCCGACACACATTTCTTGGGCACGCACAGAGAGTATTTAACTTTGGGTTAATTAATTTATTAAGCAATAACTCTGGTTGACTTTCCAGGAATTAACGAAACATAAAGACTCCAAACATAAAATGTTACTGTTTTGCGGCCAAAACAGGGTTCTTAGTACCGTACAGAAAATGACTTTTCAATGTAAAATAATATGTCAAATAATGCGTCCATAAAGTCTCTCATGCGTCATCGCGTAGAGTCTGTAAACTTTGTCGGTGGCATGTTGCTTTAAATATTATATATATTACGGGATACCACATGCCAAATGTCCTATGCAAAAAAAGAGAATTCGTAGAGGCCCCAGCACGTCTTCCCTTTCCTCCACTTTCCTGCCTTCTCCACATTCACCCGCAAACACCTCATTGAGCCCCCTCCTGGTTGGATGGCCATATCAAAGTTCCATTAAGCAAAGGATATAAACAACATTTTCAATACATCAAATAACATTTACAAAGTCTGCAACCATTACACAAACTTCAACAAAATATTATGAAAAATAATGTCTTATATAATGTTATTCTTATGAATAACCAGAACCCGAATTTCAACTGGGTCACAATAGATCGATGTTCTTTGTCTATACTCAATCAGCCACCAAATTGTGTTGGGGACCGAGAATACATCAGAAGAACCTATTCAGTGCATTTTACTGAATATCAGACATACATGAAGCCAGATTTTTGTACAAGCCCTCAGGTTTTACATATTCTGGCCATACATTTTCAGTATCACACAGAAAATATATGGCCACCCGGCACGGTGAGCGAACCACCTCCTCCCAAACAGGACACAACTTCCAGGGGAAAAAAGCCAAAAAGGCATGTTCAATCCTAAACTTAAAGTCTCTGAAAACACCTGGAAGGAATCAACGGTTCCATCCTTCATGGGTGGAATCCCGTCACCCACGAGGACCAGTCTCTCCTTAAGGAGCCACATGGCTGGGAGAGCCTCGAATGAGTGAAGGAAGCAGGCTATTTAAGCCCTGCTTCTCCACCTGTTCCTCAGGTGCTCTGCATCTCCTTAATTGGGCCGGGTTGCCACACCACATATTTCAATCGTTATTACCTGCAAAGTTTGAAGGCAGCGATTTTCACCAGGCTGTCAGAAAGCTTAACTCGCTCCCCTCCCCTCCGCCCCCAGGAAAACAGGGCTTTGGTTCTGATATTTGTCGTATACATTCGTTGTAATTGACAATAAAGCTGACTTAGAATTGTAACTTTAACTTTTGGCCCGATTAACAACAGTCCACAAAGACTCGTATGATACTGAATCCCCAGCTCACGCTCAGCTGGACCAATCGCAAAGTGCTCCAATACTGTCGCTTCACAACCAGGGCTGGGGGCTCCAGGGTATCATCGAGCCATAGCTCTGCCACTAGGAAAATATTTTCAGACATGCTTTTTGTGGTTGGAGGAACTCAAAGGCTAGGCAGCGAGAAGCAGGCACCAGTTTGAAGTCGTACTTGGTCGTTCCTCCTGCTGCCTGACCGCAGTGTGAAACTTCCAGGCTATGTCCAAAGTAAATGGGGCAGTCACAAAAAAATAACCTCACTTTGAAGTCACACATACACATACACATACACGCACGCACGCACGCACGCACGCCACACACACACACACACACACACACACACACACACACACACACACACACACACACACACACAAACAACTCTGAAGGTGGTTGCAATCAATGTGCAGCTGTGCGGGTGGTGTGATTGGGTCTCATTCTGCTGCATGCTATCCCTCCGACCAGTAATCACACGGTAGGCTGAGGATCAATAGGGGAACACCGGGGTTCCCTTTTTACAGTGTGAAAAAATCCAACTTACAACTTACAATATAATATTACATATATATTCATACGTGTGTGAAATGCATTAATCAAAACGGTTTGATTTTGTACAGGCAGTGTTGGGAAGGATACTTTTAAAATGTATCCAGTTACAGAATACATGCCGAAAAAAATTTAATATGTGACGTATTCCGTTTCATCACTCAATCTGAGTATTGTATTCTGAATACATGGATTACTTCCACGTTGAATTGCGTTTTAAGTGTAGGAATGCGGCATCACATCTTGCTTACTAAACAGGCCTATTTTGATGTGTTCTTCTGTTGAAACTGGCTGAATGTGTTAGGCCCAAGTCTATTTGAATGTGCAGTATTTTACATAATTTGCTGTAGTGGAACAAAGACTATAAGGGTATGTTGATGCGAAAGATATTTGCTATTACAACTAACACAGACAGACAGACAGACAGACAGACAGACAGACAGACAGACAGACAGACAGACAGACAGAGCGCGTTCAATCATCTGCATTTTTGTGTGTTTTCCAGCATACGTTTTATGTAGGTGTCTGTCCAAATTCCCTGATGGCCCGACAATTTGCTACTAGCCCTTGGAGTTACCGCTAATCAAACAATAATTCCCATAATGCGCGCGGCTGAGCAGGTGCCTGCCGTCCAAAGAGGCATATGCTATTTGTAGAACTGGATGGGACGAGGTGCGTTCGCCTTCACATCTCAAGTGAACCGTAGCCTTCCAGGGTTTGTTTGCAAGCGAACCGAGACCAGCTGTTCAGGGAGGTCTCAGCCGGCTGATTTGGTTTACATCGAAGTGAGGTGTTTACTTTCACACTACCTCAAACGTACCGAACCGAGGGACCAAACTCGTTTAGTGCGCACTAAAGGCTGTTGGTGTAAAAGCACGAACAAACTGCTGCAACAGAAGTATCGTAATGTAATCCATCGATTTCAACAATGTAACTGTATTCTAAATATCAACTATTTAAATTGTAACTGTAACGGAATACAGCTAGCTATAATTTGTATTCTGAATACGTAACGCCGCTACATGTATTCTGTTACTTAACACTGTGTACAGGGTTAGTGAAAAAAACATCTGATAATTAAATTCACATGTGGATATCTGCCTAGAATTCTCCCATTCCCCAAAGCACTCAAAAGTCAAAGATCTTTTGTATGTAAATTAATTTTCTTGATGACACAGTAAATTACTCTCTGAGTGCATCATGTTTTTGTAAGATGTTGTATTTCCATGTGGTATAGGAATGAACATAAAACCAAACATATGGGAAATATTAACAAGGTAAATATTGTCATTTTCATTTCACGGTGGCTTTACGGTAATTAAAACTGATAAATATTGCACTTAAACTAGAATGCCGGATTGAATTATAATGGTGTTATAGATGTTGAGTATTTCCTCGTCACTGCTATCAGTAATGTGTACCTTGTCATTAAAGAAAACCAAAATTTGAATTGCATTGCTTTTCTCTTGTAAAGTGTACATGTTGTGACATCTTCAGACCTCAGCATTAGATCTTGTTCTTCAGGAAACCAACCAAAGAGTGTCAGATAAGGGGCAATTGTATTAAAGGGGACATATTACGAAAACAACACTTTTGCTGGGATTTGGGATGTTTTTTTTGGGTCTCAGGTGCTCCCACACGCATACAAACTTTGAAAAAAGTCTGTGCATGTTTTTTTGAGTGAGATATGCATTTCTGAAAGTACCCCGCCTACAGTTACCAAACGAGCGAGTGAGTTTCGGCGCAGTTGAATATTACCCCCCACTTCCCCACTCCCCTCCAATCAGAACATAGCTAAGATTTTGTGGACCAGCGGACGAGCAGATCCGGCGGCGGGGGGAACTCGGCAGATGCTCAGGCTCGGGAGTACAATCCCTTTCTCTGCCGGACTGCCGCCAAGCTCCCCCTGCCAGAGCTGCTGGACTGCTGCCGTAGCTTCGGCGGCAGTCAGGAGGAGGAGACATGGAGGAGAAAGGGATTGTATTCCCAGAGCTGAGCTGAGCTACCCCCGCCAGACTTTTCAGCTCCCGGAGGACACTCGCCGGAGCAGCCTGAAAGTATCGGCGGAATTTCAGCTCCCGGAGTACAATTAAAATAAATACAAGCATCGATTCCAGTGTTTTCACAACACAGAGGAGTACCTTGTATCACTCTGTTTAGTGTCACGTGTCAGTGAGTGCAAGTATTAATTTGTTTTGTGACTCTAAAAGTCAAGACAAAATTTGTACGTAAAATTCCTTAACACAGCATAGAAGGTGGGGACATTACTATTCATAAATAAGAGCTTA
>OLKM01003386.1:0-17258 GCA_900291075.1 Melanogrammus aeglefinus | reverse complement strand
CTGACGCAGTGTGAAACTTCAGGTATGTCCAAATAAATGGAGGCAGTCACAAAAAAATACCTTTGAGTCCACACACACCCCACACACACAAACACAAAACACCAACAAACTTGAAGGTGGTTGCAATAATGTGCAGGCTGTGCGGGTGCCGTTTGGGTTAGTTTGCTGCTGCTTCCTGCCACGAATCCAACTCGTAAGGTGAGGATCATAGGGGAAACCGGGTTCCTTTTTTACTAGTGTGAAAATCATTACAATTAATAAATATTTATAATTTAGTGTGTGAATGGCCATTTCACACGGTTTGATTTTAAGGCCAGTTTGAAGGATATTTTAAATGTATCCAGTTACAGAATACATGCCGAATTTAATATATGAGTATTTCCCCGTTTATTCAATTGAGTATTGTTTTGATAATGGTTCTTACCGTTAATGCGTTTAGTTGTAGAATGAGATCAATCTTGTACTAACAGGTATTTTGATGTGTTTTTTGTTGAACTGCTGATAATGTGTTGCAAGTTATTTTGAGTGTGCCTAGTTTTGTACATAATTGCTGTAGTGGAACAAAGACTAAAGGGTGTATGTGATGCTCGAAAGATATTTGCTACGACAACTAACACAGACAGACGGCAGATCAGACTAGAACGACAGACAGACAGACAGACAGGAGGGTTCATCATCGGCTTTTTGTTGTTTTCAGCATTCGTTTGATCGTAGGTGTCTGGTCCAAATTCTGATGGCCCGACAATTTGCTACTAGCTTGGAGTTACTGTAATCGAACAATTTTCATAGTGGCGAGGGGAGGTGCCTGCCGTAAATGAGGCATTGTTTTGTAGATGGATGGACGGGTGCGTTCGTTACAGTTCAGTGAACGTAGCCCCTTCAGGGTTTGTTTGGAGCGAACCGGAAGTGTTTGGGAGGTCTCAAGGCGGATTATGGTTTACATGCGAAGTGAGGTGTTTTACTTTCACATACCTCAACGTACGACGGGACCAAACTCGGTTTAGTGCGCTAAAGGCTGCTTGGTTAAAGGCCGAACATGCTGCCGAGTTGTTAGGTATCATCGTTTCACAATTAATGTTTCTAATTCAACTATGTTAATTGGTAAATGTAACGGAATACGAGCTAGCGTTATATTGGTATTCTGTCGTACGCCGAATGTATTTGTTACTTAACCTGTGTAGTTAGTGAAAAACATTGATAATTATACTGTGGATATCTGCCTAGATTCTACCATTACCAAGCACTCAAAAGTCAGATCTTTGTATGTAATTATTTTCTGATGACAAGTAAATTACTCTTGAGTGATATGTTTTTGTAAGATGTTTGTATTTCATTGTATAGGATGACATAAACAAGGGCGTATGGAATTGTGACAAGGTAAATATTGTATTTTTTTCGGTGGGTTTCCCCGGTAATTAAACTGATAAATATTGCACTTAAAATGAGAATGCGGAGTGAATTATAATTGGTGTGTATAGATGTTGAGTATTTGCTTGTCATGCTATAGTAATGTTATTGTCATTTAAAGAAACAAGTTGATTGCTTGCTTTGCTCTTGGTAAAGTGTACATGTGTGACTCTTCAGACCTCAGCATTAGATCTTGTTCTTCAGGAACAACCAAAGGTTCAGATCAGGGGCAATGTATTAAGGGGACTATACGAACAACACTTTTGTGGGATTTGGGATGGTTTTTTTTGGGTCTTCAGGTGTCCAACGATTACAAACTTGAAAAAGTCTGTGCATGTTTTTTTGAGGGATATCGCATTTCTGGAAAGTACCCGCACAGTACGAAAACGAGCGAGTGAGTTTCGGGCGCTAGTTGATGATTACTCCACTTCCCCATCCTCATAGAATAGCTAGATTTTGTTGGACCCGCGAGCAGATCCGGGGGGGCATCGGCGATTGTCAGGCTCGAGTAGCATCCCTTTCTCTGCTGGACTGCGCAGCTCTTCTCTGTTTCATGCCTGCCCAGAGTCTGGACTGCTGCCGTAGTTCGGGGCAGTCAGGAGAGGGGAGACATGGACGGAGAAGGGATTGATTCCCAAGTGAGCTGACTACCGCAGATTTTCAGCTCGGAGGGACACTGCCGGAGAAGCCTGAAAGTATCGGCGGATTTCAGCTTCCCGGAATCACATTAAATATACAAGCACCTCGCATTCCAGTGTTTTCACACAAGGAGTACTTGTATCCACTGTTTGTGTAGTGTCAGTGAGTGAAGTATTAATTTGATTTTGTGACTCTAAAGTCAAGACAAATTTGTACGTAAATCTTACACAGAATTAGAAGGTGGGGAATTATATTCATAAATAAGGCTTATGCATAATCTGACTGGTTGTCCACAATTGTGTACCGGTGCCAAATTGTACGGGTTGACGTGGCATTTAATTGCTAGCAACGTGCTCGCGGACATCGCGTCGAATGCGTAGAGGTTCGGAATTCTCTGATATCGTTCATGGAGCGGCGACAAGATGGGATAACTTATTCTAATTACATTTATTGGTTCCTATGTAATTATTAGCGTTCCGAACATTATCATTTGATATTGGATCTTAATTGTTTTATCGCATTGTGCTAGTAAACTGAGTGTATAAAGAAGGTTTCAAAACCATTCGTTCATGTTTGCCAAGAGAATAATAATAACAGATACTGGATCGCTAGATAACACTTCTTTTACTTTTATTTGTGATTGCATGTTAATTGTTAATCGAATTTTAGCAGTAACTGGTGTTTAAAGTGGTAGAACGCTAATAAATGTATTAGAACAGTATAGATGTCATTTGTTAGTAATAAGTGTTATCCATCTTGCGCCCTCATTGAACGATATCGAGCATGTTCGCGACTTCCTAGTTCATTCGACGCGATCGTCCGGACATCATCTGTTGAGCAGGTTGGAATGGTTTCTGACCCGGTAAAATGTGAGCCCCGTACACTTGGTGTACACCGACACATATCGCCGAAGGCTTCGGCAGGTGTCAACAAATTTGACCAGGTTACGGTACATCCTTCCCCAAACGTGCCTAGAAAGTGATCGCGGCGATCGCGGTCGAATGAGTAGGAAGGTTCGAAACATTTTGATCGTTCATGGAGCGCGCAGAAGATAAATTATTTTACAAATTACATTTTTAGCGTTCTTATTACATTTATTAGCGTTCTAACCTTTATTTGTATTGGTTTAATTGGTTAATCCGCTTTTGGCTAGAACCTGAGTAACGAGTGGTTTAACGTTCATGTTATGGGGGATAACGTCATAATATAAAACAACATTTACAGTTAGTAAATGCCTGCTCACCTATCTACCCATCTATTATCTATCTATCTATCTATTACCTATATCTATCAATATATCTAAATTAATTAAAATTACAAACAAGCTAGCTAGACTATGTATATACTTTAAAAACCCAGTTTACTAGCTAAATTTGATTAAACAATTAAATGCAATACAAATATAAAGTAAAAACAGTGTTGTCTAGCGATCCTTACTCTGTATATGTTATTTCGTATTTGGCAACATGAGCGTGAATGTTTTTTGAAACCTGCTTTATACACTCAGTTACTAGCTAAATGTGATTAAACAAATTAAAATCCAATACAAATATAAAGTTAGGAACTCTAGTAAATGTAATTAGGAACGCTAAAAAATGTAATCTGTAAAATAAGTGTTATCTGTCTTGTCGCGCTCCGTGAATGATATCGAGAATGTTCGCAAACCTTCCTACGTCATTCGACGCGATCGTCCGCGATCATCTGTTGCTAGGCAGGTTTGGTATGGATTACGTAACCCGGTACAAATTTGGTTTTTAAAATAGTGTTATATTTATTTTTAAAACAACATATAATAGCATTTAAAATGCTTGGATGATCTTTTGTCATTTTATTTGAGTACAATAGTTCTGTCCAGTTTGTGTTTCCCCTGTTTGTGATTTTGGTTGCCTGCTGACGGGTTGTGTTGTAATTTATTTGTCCATGAAATCAGAAATCTTCTTCACACAAACACGTCACACGAAGGCACTGAAGTGGTCTTGGAGAGTAAATCGGGTCAGTCCAAAGACAGAATCAGTTTCCCGTACACACACACACGGACAGTCCAACGACAGAATCACTATCACGCAACACACACACACACACACACACACACACACACACACACACACACACACACACACACATGCGCGCATACACACGCTCACAAACACACACACACGATGAATAGGTCACTTGTTTGATTAGCCGACATAAGCCTCCCATATACTTTCTCTAACAAGGCCAGTAGATAGCACAGAGCAGCCTGAATGTGTGATTGTCTTTCTGTGTGGGTGTTTGTGTGTGCCTTCTTCTCTACGTGCATGTATCCCGAGGGAGCAGAATTTTGTTTAAAGGGAACTTAACTTGTCTAGGTGCTAAATTCTGTCCATGCAGATGAGTGCATAGGCCTCAGTGTCTCTGTGAGTGTGTTTATCTCTTTTTGTGCTCACAAACACACACAGTTCAACAGCGGCAGGATACTTCGACAACATGGCACTACCACGGGCCCAGATGTACTTTACTCTTCACTTTATTTTGTGTGTGCACAGAGATTATCTCTTAAGACTTGGCCACGTTTGGAAGTTTCACAAAGTTTCACAGACAACAAGAGGAAGGGGTACTGGTTTCTGAAGCCAGCAAGAAGAAGGAACACGACTGCAGCATTGTGAAGTCATCAGGACACACATGCCGTCTCTCTCTCTGTGACCTTTGGATCAGAGCAGAGGTCGGTATCATTCAGTGGTGTCCCAAAAAGTGACTCCAAGGGCATGCTGGAGCCACTGACAATATTCTGAATAAAGACAAGAGTCGTATGCATGGAATTTTGACTTTATCTCAATGTAGAAGATGTGTTTCAGATATTATTCTTATGCATCCAAATGTATGGTTGAATTCAATGAAATTAATTTAATAATTATAATTTCCTTTAAATAAATCTACTCTAACCCTAATCCTAACTCTTACCCCAACCAACTCAATAAGCCGTCACAGACACACACAGACACAAACACACACACACCCCCCCACACACAAACACACACTCCACACACACATACACACACAGCACACGTATGTGGTTTAGTTCCAGCCTCACACTTTCTTGGCCTGATGTCATTTCAGGCACTTGGGGTCATGGCAGAAGGTCAAGCGATGCCACGGAGGTCAGCTTGTATATCTAGATACGGATGTGTGCGTTTGTGTGTGTTTATGGGGTGGGGGGACGGGGGAGTGTTTAGCTGTGATTGCAGTATGCATTCATCTCTGGCAGGTCTGTCAGCTCAACATCAATAACCTAGAAGACTATAATATATTTATAGCGAGTACAAACCGGTATCTGTTCCAGTTGTATTCTGTTCTGTTTCTGTTGACGAGTGGAAGCCTGAAGGTTGCAAATATGTGTGCTGTTTCCAATCAAAATGTATCATCTGGAACATAGAATCAACCGTGGACAAAGCCTGTTAGATGAGTCAAAGTCAAGCCAAATAATATCAAGTGATTGATTTGATTGATAATTTCTTTTCTCGCTTGTGTGCGTGTGTATGTTTTAATTATCTACAGCCGATGCAATCTTATTCCTCTCCCCAGTGAACAATTTTGATACTGTATGTATTCAGGTGAACTTGTTTAATAAAGTGGTCAATATAATGTATGTGTAAGCTCTTTGTTTGTGATTAGTAATGTCCCCACCTTCCATGCTGTGTTGAGGAATTGTATCTTTATTTACAAATGTTTTACAAAAGTCTTGACTTCTAGAGTCACAAAACAAATTAATCATTGCACTCACTGACACTACAGAGAGTGATAAAAGGTACTCCTCCTGGGATGTGGAAACACTGGAAACAATGCTTTATTTATTTTAATCGATGTTGACCTTGTATTTGTATTGTCTTTCAGAATTTTAATTCTTGAATTGATTCATTCATACATGTACCTGTTACATAAAAAGTGCATTATTAAACAGAGTTGAATGTCTTAACTAAAAAAGTGTCAATATAAAGGCAAAATATGAATATTATTCAGATCTTTTCTTATTATGGACACTCTGACCATGCTCAAATGAGGAGACCAGAGAGACGCCCACACATTAATTTATCGATCCAGGGGATGTCATTTGTTAGACTTGTTCAGCTCAAGCCAGAAGCATAGAAGGAAATAGAGTAGAATAGACACTACTAGCAATATAAACACAAAATAAAGTACAAATATTCTAACCATTGTAATACTTATCACCCTCTCTCCCCCACTAATTCAGCAGACTCATTATCGGCATGCTAGTGGCATTGTGGGTGGGGGCATCACCACCACCTGTGATGCTGGAGGGTGGGAGAGTGGTCAGTGGTGTTCTGTTGCTCTGGTCTGAGACAACCTGCTCCGTCGTCTGACTTTAACAGATGGAAATAGAAAGTGCTGGGAAATAAATTGGGCATTATGAAATAAAAGTTCCCTGAAAAAAAAAAATTGGAATGATGAAATCATAGAGTGGTAATTTCATTTTTTTATTCATGAAAAAATTGTATCTGAGGATGATCCCCTCGAGATGCAGCATCTCGTTTTCAAGGGGGTCCTCAGGCACAACCCATGGACGTTAACAAACATTTAGGCAACATAAATTGAACACAGTAACATCCAAAGAACATATGGTCTCTCCCACCATCCTACTCAACTGTTAAAGGGGTGATATCATGCTTTTTAAAAAAAATCTCTTTGCTTTAGACTGTTTTTGGTGAATGTACCCATCTTCTAAATCTGCTAAGATAAAAAGTCTAAAACCGACACCATAAACCGTAATCCGACTCCGTAATTAGGGAGACCCCTTGAGCATTCAACGTTTTATGTTGGGTGGGATGTCTAATAGGCTGTCAAACCGAAAATAAGATTTAAAAAAAAATACGATGCAGTGTCCGTCTGTCTCCGTTGCATTGACGGATAGTTAAAAAATATTGGATGCTAACGTAGAACGAAGCAGAGGGTCTCCGAGAGGGTCTCCGACAACAAAGAGGGCTCTCCGTGTCTACGTACAGCACTTTACGGACTAGTTTAAACCAGCCTTTAGTAAATCGCGCTATGGTACGTTGAACGCATCCTTTGGTAAATCACACATGCACTTTACTAAAGAGCGTTTGGGCTTAGCACGCCCCCTGCCCTACGCTAATTCTCAGACAGAGCCAATGCCAGAAGCGTACGGCGCCCGGGGGTACAGACCCCAGGAGTTGACAGTAATTTAAGTAACAGTAATTTATAACTTGCGCGCACGCTTCAGTAAGTCGCATGCAAGCTGACTTAGGGGGCCACTTCGCCCCCCGTCATTCAGGTCCAATCAGAGTGAGCCCCCTTTTACACACATAACTCAAACACCACATGACCTGACCCACCACAATGACGAGTTCATCAAGGTTTTGTCCCCAATCCATTGTTTACTAATTCCCAACATAATGTCAAAGGACCCAGGAGGGTGCTACAGGTCCTAGGGTTGGTCCGAACCCTCCCAGGATCCTTTGCCGCGCCTGGAGCACCGCAAACACGCCCTTGATCGCCACAATATTAACTTAAATGGCATTCTATAATCAGAAAGCTGTCAATGATAATGGAGAAATCAGAAATACATCCATTCAGCAACGTCTCAGTAAAACACTTGACACTACACTCAAAAGATCACTGTGATTCAACACTAGGGCTGCCAGCTTGTCCTCATTATTGTCCATCTATCTCACATTGCCAATAGGTAGGGCTTGCATATCCTCTTTGCATCTCTCCTCTTCACTGCCGCTGCTGCGTGGTGTTCAAATCCAACTCGGTTACTATGACTTCCTGGTCCTTCCTCCTTTGTCCATGGAACAGAGTTGATCGAAACCGGTATCCTGGATCGCCAACATGTTGTCGTGGGTGTAAGCAAAGCGACCGCTTAGTGTACCTGGCGAAGCAGAAGAAAACAACAACCACGAGAACAGCAGACTACTAGTGAATTTAGCATATTTTACATTCTAGTTATTGCAAGACACAGACCCTAACACAGGTCTGAATAGTTTTAACATTTCCCTCCACCCTAAATCTGTCACAAAATAGTCTAACAAACGCAATCATAAGTAACTTAATTCCTGCCAGAGACTGAAGATAGTGTAGTTTTAATGAGTTTTGGGGGAGGTTGAAGGCCACATAGCATCTGTCACATAGTTCTGTTCTCTTCGTAGTTTCTCTATTGCTGTCATGCCGCGCCCTGCTACGCGGTCCACTACCCCCATCTAGTAGCTACTGATGCCAGTGGTCCTTCCCCTCTCACACCAGTCGGCAATCTCCAATCACCATTCCCTACTTCAGTCGGGATTCTCCTACCAGCCGGCGCCAGTTCGTCGTTACGTCTACCTAGGTAGTATCGATCCTACCAGCATTCTCGAGGCTCAGTTCCTTAGCCTGTCCCCCTTGGTAACCTTCTCTCTTCCTCCCTAGAACTCCTCGTTACCGAAACTCTGCCTGCCCGACTACCCGTCTGCCGCCGAATCCTTGCCTGCCTGACTGCCTGCTCGTTACCGGACCCCTGCCTGCCTGACTACCCGCCTGTGCCAAGCCCCTGACTGTCTGATCGCCCGCCTGTTACCGGACCCCTGCCTGTCTGACTACCTGCCTGCCTATCAATAAACCTGTTCCCTTTACCCTGTCTCTGCCTACCTGTGTCCTGCGCTTGGGTCCCCACGTTTGCCCCCTTAACAATTGCACTGTTGGGAGAGAAAGAGACAGAGACACAGGGCCCTATCTTGCACCAGCACAATTTACTTTCTACACCGAAGCATGTGTCGTTGCAAATTCCCCCCCCCCCCCGCAGCAAAGTCACGCCACTACACTTGCGCCCTGAAAGGTGTGTCGGCGAAAAGCAGAGGTGTGTTCCGGTGCAAATGATACATCGGCGCATACCTCGTCTAAATGCCCTAGCGGATAGAGCAGTTGGTGTTGCTATTTTGACGTTCCTAGGCAGGTTGGAACTGTAACATAATGTGGCGACCATGGTGTTCAGGGTGCCGCAAGGGATCCTTGGGGGTGGGGGGGGGGGGTGTTTAGACCATCGCAAGTTGGACTTTGGCACACTCCTAGGTCCTTTGCAGGCAAAGACGTTGTTTTGGGTTTGTTTATTGGGTTTGTTTATTGCTGTGCCGTAATCAGCCAAGTGCCGCCTGGTGTGTTTACAAATCAAACACGTGTGATTTACGCATTTCACCTCCACGTCCACTAGAGGTCGTCATCCACGATACAATATAATATTTAAATCTAAATGCAACTCTGTCTTTACATCTCCCACTTCACCTCCTGGTTGCTCAACCCAAGGAGGTCACACCATCTATTTCAGTCTTTCGTTGCTCTTCAACAGGAAGAAGGATGACCAGTCGTCTCATATCCCTACAGAGAATGGACACAGGGATCTTCTTCAAGAGTTTCCTGGCTCCTTGTCTGCTTGTGTCCCCTCCTGTGGTTGGCCTCACGACTGGAAAAGGGTAGCTTGGAAAGGTCCTCACATTTACATCTCTGACGATTCTTCTTCAGTCAGCATTCACACTGACTACCCTGGCCAATTTATATTGACTCCTCAAGGCATTTTGGTCAGCCACATCTCCCACTGCAATGTTCCTCTCTCTTGTGTGCCACTTGCTCCTTATGAACAGGTTAGGACCAGCCAGCTGGTACCACTTTTTCCAGAATTTGCTGAACTCTGCTTGTATGGTTTGGAGTCTCTTGTATGCGTAAACTTCAAACTCGAAAGTCTCCTCTTGGGCTGGCTCGTCCCAGTATGAGGGAATTGGGACTGATGTATTCCACACAGCCCTCTCGGCTTTGGGTCCTGGCATCTATCGGTCTTTCATTTGCCAGCCAAGGATGTTCAGGGCCCACTTCACTATCTTGACAGCTGCCTCTGCTGCTCCATTTCTCTGGGGAAAGTCTGCAGGGTGAATCATCTGACCACTCTGTTCCATGATTGACAGCTTCCTCTTCAACCTGAGACCTGTTCAGTCGGCTCAGAAATCTGTGAAGCTCCTCACGAGCAGGTCTGTCCCCTGCAAAGTTTGTGCCAGGATCTGTCCACAATTTCCTTGGATGTCCCCTCAGTGCAGAGAATCTTTGGTAGGCCAGCAGAAATCTCTCAGAAGACTGGTCACTCACAACATCAGTGTGTATGGCTCTTGAAGCCATGCAGCAGAACACAACCCCCCAGACTTTGGGTTTGACTCTTTTCCTTACTTCATCTTTTACCTCATAAGGTCTGAACAGGTCCATGGTTGTAAACTCAAATGGCAGTGCTGGGCCTGTTCGCTCTGGCGGCAAGTCACTCATGATCTGTTTGCACTGTTTTGCCCTGTTTTTCCTGCATACCACACAACTGTCTACTACTTGTTTTGCGACCTTTGATTACCCAGGCTTGCCTTGTGGGCTTCCTGTGCCAGCAATGTAGACCCCATGCCTCGTTATGGTAAGATGGGCACTGCAGTTTTTTCTTCATCAAACATCTGAATCCTGCCTCCACAAACCAAGAGCTCAAAGTCCACATCTCTGTATTCTGCCAGTCTGCTTAGGGTAGTGTCAGGAAAAGCTACACCTTCCTGAGCTGCACCAAAGAGATCCCTGAGGGCATCTTCACGCTCTCCCACTGTAAGCACAGTTTGCTTGGCCTTTTCCTTTAGTGATGACACTTCACGCTTAGCTTCTTGAGTTCTTGACTGGCTTTTCATCTCTATCCCCTTTTCGGCAGCTCCCCATATTTAGGGGATGATCCTGACCGGCTTGGACAAGGAGCTGTAATTCCTCACTTCCAGTAGGTTCTTTTTTTTCCACCTCCTGGGTGGCCTTCCTGCCAGAAGAGCTGGATCAGCGGCCATACATTTCTCTTCACTTTCAACCTTCTCTCTTTTTGTGGGGCACTTGCTTGGCTTATTTTTGCTTGAGCCCTCGTCATTCCTGCTGAGAATGCCTTTCTCTGGAGTCTGTTGACACTCTCTCTAGCGTGCGCCGTCCCATGCGCTGTCACATGGAAGACATGACAAATGGAAAAAGTGCCAGAAACATGCGCATTGTGCAAACTACACCTTAGTTAAAAAAATTAATTACATACCAATGTGTGCTCTCATGTTCTCCCACCTTTATTGCCTTACCCGTGCTCACTCACCTCACGTGCCGTAATTAGCCAAGTGCCGCCCGGTGTGTTTACAAATCAAACACGTGTGATTTACGCATTTCACCTCCACGGCCATTTGAGGTCGTCATCCACAATACGATATTATATTTAAACCTAAAGGCGACTTCTGTCTTTACAGTGGGGGCTTTGGCTGTTTTCGAGAGTTGCATATCTGCTAAATCTGATGCTTGACATGTGTGTGCACCCATCTGTTTAAACACACGCAAACTAAACACGTAACGCGTAATACAGTCCGCGCTAATGTATATTAATGGGGGGAATCATGCATATTATGAACAATAAGTTGATAAAGATAATGTATGTAATGTACTGGTAATAATAGCAACAGCGCCAGAGACCCGCCAACAAAGCTACATGCAGGTAAAATAGGAACAACAGAGTTTAAGAGAAGTTGAGAAGATCCAATGCAAAACACCTTGCATTCTAGCAGGTCACCAGTCTTGAAGTTATCTATCTTTGCACGATCCCTGAAAGAGAACCTGTTAACTGTAGCACTCAACAATTCTGAAAACGTCCTCTGTGAACCTATCCACTGGAAATGTGGAACACTCTTTCATTACATAATCGTTCAGCAATTTAAGTGCAATGGAGACTTACAAGACTTACAATCTTCAGACTCATAGCAACGTTACACCACTATGCAATATAGGTAGCAGTAATCAATGTTAAAAATATGTCATAGAAGTCTCCAAATGATATAGTTATGAGCAGTAGCGTGGAAGTAAAGTGTAATCATTACGACTGCATATAGTATTTGATATGACGATTGTGGAAATATATAATAATAAACAGTGGTTAAATTGGGATTTTCTATGTGGGGGGGCTCTGATCCGGAGGGGCCGCCGCTCCCCATACGCAGAGTACGCAGAGCCAAAATTAAGGTTGCAAAAAAAAAAATCCATGATATTCGTTATATTAGTAGGCCTACATTAAAGAAATTAGCATTTTTTATATGTTGCTTAATATGTACACTGTAGATTTTGAGTGTGTTTGATGAGGTCACATTAAGAGCTGATTTTATTTTCACAAAAACAAACAACAAAAACAATATGTCTTTAAGGTACATTGACATGGATGAACACAAACATTTGAACAAATAATGGGCAATGGTAATCCCTTTGTTACTACATTTTCTATTTACACTGCATCACACATAAAGATTTTATAAATCTCAACCGATTTTTTATCTGTGAGAGACCCCACACATGAAGATAAAAAATCTGTGATTTAACAGTTTTGATCGTATTGTGTGTGGTGTCCTGCGATATTCCAAACACAGCACACCACACACATTAAAGATTTGTCTTCTGACGCACTAGAATCTTAGCCATGGAGATGGCTCGTTATAATTCCGTGTTCAGTCAGCTCGCTCTTTATTGGTTAAATTCAATATTACGTCACATTTGGGACTCCTGATTGTCGGCTTCCCCCCCACACAAGACGATTTGACACCACAACGTTCTCCGCCGACAATCGTAAATATTGAACATGTTTAATATTTACGATTGTCGGCGCCGACTGATTTCGGAGCCGATTGTCGGCCGAATTTCACTCTTAACACACCACACACTACAAGAGAATCTTATAAAATAATCTTAAGAGCTTAAGATAATCGGGCGATGTCTGTCCGTGTTCGGAAGGGGGAAAATCGGGGCAAAATTTTTCCTGCTTAATGAAAATGCAAGCCCATATCAAATGATAAATGCCTATTGGTTTAATTTAGTTTCTCTTACCTCGCCATTCACCTGTCTACTACGATAATTATGTCTGATGATGACCGTTAGAATGATTTGACGTTGTGTTGTCTTATCTGGGGGGAGGAGGAGCTGCTGCGCAAGTTTCGTGCGCGATATGCCTACTTCTCAAACTTGCTCCAGATGTCTAGGCCAGCCTATCCCTACTCCATTATTTAGAATTGTGTTTTAAAACAACATAGATTTGCAATGGAAAAGTTGTAAATGAGTAGGACAACATTGCTCGTGATGGACTAGGCAGACTGCCAAAATCGGCTGGAGCTGATCTGCTGCGCAGAACTCCAGACCCGGCCGTTTATGTGCCGGGGCTCTGCCCCGGACAGCCCCGGCCCAATTTAACCTCTGATAATAAATAATTGAATGTAATTGTATGATAAATAGGTAAAAGTTAATGTGAATGCAGCTTTATACATTTTATACAGGTGTAAGAGGTCATTAAAGGGAGGTGGGAAGTGATTTCATTTTTACAATTATTAAATATCAAACATTAAACACATGTTATTTCCTCCAATGCCGGAATTCTGCCAAAGCTTTAATTGCCCCCCCCCCCCATTTTCAGGATACAAAATTTTTGAAAATGAACCCCTTTTTATTTTGTTTAATTGGCTTCTTAGTGGAGTGGGACCCATGTGGTCGAAAATGTGGGTTCAGTTCATGTTGAACGAGAATGAAAAATCTCAGATTTCAAATCATAGTGTCAATTTAAATTCATGAACACCTTCCTCACCTCTGGTGTGATGGTGAACAAGCTGAACATGCTCATTTTTCTAAGTACAAGCTACCCTTGGGCATGGGATCAAATCCAACATATGAACGCTTGACCCTTCAAAATGGTTGTAATAAATAAATATTGATTATAAATAAAAAATATAAGATATAATAAAATGCTTATCAGATATAAATCTTCCCTAAACAACTGTTTAGGGAAAACCCCTGATCTTCAAGTACAGTACATAATGATGAGAATTAAACTCACAAATAATAAATCAATCTCTCCATGAACACATGCAGAAGGTTCTATGACTATAGAGAGTCTGGTTGTATTTCCAACCTGACAGTAACCACATTTATAGCCCTGAAACGTAACATCAGAAATATTATACTTATAATACATTTATATGAATACAAATATATTGGGGGATGCAACGGTAAAGTTGCATAGTATTGTAATTATTTATTGCTTCAATGTACAATAAATACAGTTTTTGTGGCTTTGACAAATAAAAATTCCCATTAGTTATCATATAATAGAGCCAAATCACATAATGATAATAATAATCACAAAAAGAACAAAATACTGTTTTAGGATGCAATATTCTGAGGGCTGCCTAGGTTGCCTATTCTTTCCACTGCGTATAAAAAACAACATGGAGTTATCATGCCTGGGTAGATTACATAGAGAAATCTGATGGAAAATTACGTACCTGCAACCATACCCCATCAGAACTATCAGCCAATCAGCATGCCCCATTTCTTTATTCAAGTCACAAGCCCTGACAGGTGACATTTAATGTTCATATCAATATCCAGTACACTGTATCAGTCGTTTAAATCAATTCTGAAGAAAATAAGAAAGAGGCAAAGAGAGAAAAGAGAGAAAGGGAGAAAAACAGAGGGATGAAAAGCCATTGAGAGTGCGAGAAAAGAGAGAGAGAAAAAAACTGAGCTGGCTAATGAGAGAGAGGGACCGGGACAGACTGAGAACACAAAGAGAGGGATAAAGGATAGAAACGGAGGCAGAGAGAGAGAGCAAATGAAAAAGAGAGACGGAGACCGACTGAGACAATTAAGGAGAGAGCGAGAGAGGAAAAGAAAGCGATAGACAGAGAGAAAGGGAGAGAGAGAGAAAAATAGGGACGGCGAAAAAGAGAGAATAAAGATGGGATTTCTGTTATATTTGTGGAAAAGAAAGTATGCTACAACATCTTTGCTGCAGCTACCGGGTTTCTCGAACAAACAAGATAGACTAATGTCATAATAAAAACTGTCAACACTAAAGTCATTTATGTTGAACCATTAAAATTGAGAAGGAGATTGAGGAAATCAGGAAAACAAAAATATAAAAATGTGCCCTAACAGCTGGACAAGAGATCTCTCGACTACACTACATTACTTTTGGACGGTCAATGGCGGCGCGCACAGTCGCAGCGGCTGAGTGCCCGAGCAGTCGATGCTATGTGCTGATGTGTATGTACGTGACGTGTTTAGTTTTGTGTACGTTATGTTCGGGCGGATAACACAGGCGGTTACAACAGGCATGATCTCATTAAGATTGGACTTTGCCATGAACAACAAATACAAGGGAGTCCTCAAAACACACAGGATTCCGACGGAGCTGGCAAGGAACCCCCGCTCTCCCGTGGATTTATCATCCCAGCAGGGAGGAGGCGCAGGCGGCGTCGAGAAAGGAGGCAAAAGCGAGGCTGCAGGGCTGGCGTGCTAACTAGGCTACGGAGGCAGCCATTCAGAGACCACCGCTTCCCAGCCTGTTTCTCACAAATGCAAGATCCCTTGCGAACAAAATGGACGAACTAAGACTACAGACTGTAGCAAACAACACCGTGAAGGACGCGTGCATTCTGATCATCACGGAGACGTGGTTTCACCAATTAATTCCGGACTCTGCAATCGAGCTAGCAGGCTACAAACACACAGCGCCATGACAGAACAGCTGACTCTGTGTAGAGCAGAGGAGGGGGGCTCTGTTGTGGTACGGTAACAGTTAGATTGGTGTACCCAACGCTGTGAACTGTGGATAGTCACTGCTCTCCGACTTGGAATATCTGACTGTGAAATGCAGGCCCATTTATCTCCCAAGAGAGTTACTGTTGTCATGGTTACAGCTGTTTACATACCACCGGATGCTAATGCTAGCGCGGCTATCGGACTTTTATCTGCCAACATTACTAGCAAACAGAGCACATATCCTGATGCTGTGCATATCATAGCAGGGGATTTTAACCATGCAAACTTGAAGACAGCACTCCCTAAATTCCATCAACATGTTAAGTGTGCTACTAGAGGAGAATAAATCCTGGACAAGGTATACTCCAACATCAACACTGGGCTACAAGGCCAGACCACTGCCACACCTGGGCCAGTCTGATCACCTGTCCTTGCTTCTAATCCCTGCATATGCCCCCCTCAGAAAAACTGCTCCCGTCACCACAAAGACTGTGGCCGCATGGCCAGGGGTGCCTCCCAACAGCTTCAGGACTGCTTTGAGAGGACTGACTGGGGGTCTTTGAAACATCAGGACCCTGAGGTGTTCACAGACAAGTTTTCTGTGCTACATTAAGTAATGCATAGACGCTGTCACAGTGACAAGTGTGTCCGGGTCCACCCAATGAGAACCCTGGATGACCAGGGGGTCCAGCGGCTGCTGTAGAGAGAGGACACCGCCTGGGGGTCCGGCAACAAAGACCTCTACAGCACAGCCCCGAGCCAACCTGAAGAGGGGATAGAAGAGAGGCCAAGGCCGACTACACAGGAGCGGATAGAGGACACCTGAGCAGTAACAACAGCAAGGCAGGGTGTAGTAGAGCATTCAGCACTAACCAAACTACAGGACCACTGGAGCCGCTAATGTCGACTGCACTGGCCAGAGCAGTTGAACAATCTCCTTTGCCCGTTTTTGAGGTCACAGCACCAGAGATGGCACCACTACACCCAACACACCCCAGGAGCAAAACCTCACTATGAAGAATATGAAGGTGAGACGCGTGCTGCGGCTGTCACAAACCCGGGGAAGCGACTGGTCTGCGATGGTCCCTGACGTGCTGCGAAGGACTGTGCTTATCAGCTGGCGAATGGCGCTACAAGGTCTCAACCATCCCTGGGCACCATCTAAACCTGTCCCACATGCCTAAATCTCAACTATTCCCGCTACCCAAGAGAACCCAGAGCTCTGTCAGTCAACGACTTACCGCCAGTGCACTCACGCCAGAGTGGTCTGAAAATGCTTGAAACTGTCGTAGTCACATCACAGGCAGCGCATGCCACGCGCCTTGACCCCACCGGTGAATCATATTGATCAGAGAGAATCATCACGAGACGCCATAGCAATAGACATCCACAGCTGTGCACCTCTATCCAATTCTGCGAGCAGCAGTGGGAGGCTATGGCGAATGGCTTTTGTGTGGATTACAGCTCTGCAGGTCACACATCCTCCCTCACACAGCTTTCGGTCAAACGGAGGAAGCCTGGGGGCGTGCCCACAAGACCTCGCAATGTGGGATCTATAGCTTCCTCAGATCGCAGACAGGAGTGTTGAGAGGTAGGCCACCATACATCCCGGCCCTAAG
>OLKM01003385.1:22355-37538 GCA_900291075.1 Melanogrammus aeglefinus | reverse complement strand
TAGCAGTGCTGGGTCCTTCTTTGTTTTTGGTTCTGCCAGTTTGGTGTTGGTATTGGTCTGCAGTTGTTATTGAGTACTGCAGTTTGTACCTTTTGTTCCTGCAATTTTTCTTGATGGGTCTCAATATTGGTGTTATTGCTCCATGGGGGGGGGGGCATTTTGTGGTTTTTGGCCCTGTGCAGCAGTTTGTCCTGCGGATGGGGTTTTTATTATAAGCAGTTGGCGTTGTTTTGTCCTGTAGTTGTAGCTCTTTTTCCAGCCATTATAGTTGTGTTTTGTTCAGAAGTTGTCATTGTTGGTCCTACAGTTTTGTTGTTGTGAGACTTTCAGTTGCTGTGGTTCCCCCGCGTTAGTAAGTTAATGGTCCCTGCAGTAGAAGTGTATGTCCTTCTTTTGTGTTGTCGTGCAGTTGGTGTTGTGTAGGTGCTGCAGTTGTTGTTGTGGTTCACGCATTTTACTTAATAGTCTTGCAAGTAGAAGTCGTAGGTCCTGCAATTATTTTGGTTCAACTGTTGTCATTCGGGTCCTAGCAGTTGTTTGAGCGTCCTTCGGTTGGTAGCACTTTTTACAGCAATTGAGGTTATTGGTTTCAGAAGTTGTCGTTATTTGTCCTGCAGTTTTTTTGTTCGCGGTCCTGCAGTTGTAGCTCTTGTTCCAAGCAGTTGTTGTTGTTTGGTTCAACAGTGGCGTAAATTGGTACTACTAGCAAATCTGTTGTGGTACCGCAAGTAATGTAGGTAATTAGTCCTGCCGCGACCAAGCATTGATAGGTCCTTCTTTTGGTTGCTGGTTCTGCAGTTGGCGCGATTTGGTTCATGCAGTTTTGCTCTGTGAGTCCTGCCATTGTGCAAGCTCTTGTTCCAGCAATTGTCTTTTGTTGGTTCTGCAGCTGGCATTGTTGGTACTGCAGTTGCTGTCTTGTGGGTACCGCCAGACAGTAGTAAATAGTCGCTGCAGTAGCATTGATGTGTGCTTCTTTTGTTGCTGGTTCTACAGTTGGTGGTTCTTGTACTGCAGTTTTGAATGAGAGTTCTGCAGTTGACGCTCTTGTTCCAATAGTTGTTGTTTTTGGTTCAACAGTTGTCATTGTTGGTTTCGAAGTTGTTGAGGTTCCTGCGGTTGTAGCACTTGTTACAGCAATTGACGTTATTGGTTCAGAAGTTGTCGTTATTTGTCCTGCAGTCTTTGTTCCGGGTCCTGCAGTTGTAGCTTTTGTTCCAGCAGTTGTTGTTGTTTGTTCAACAGTGGGCGTAATTGGTACTCTAATTGCTGTTGTGGGTACCGCAGTAGTAGTTAATAGTCCTGCATCAGCATTGATAGGTCCTTCTTTTTGTTGCTGGTTCTGCAGTTGGCGCGATTGGTTTCTGCAGTTTTTGTTGTGAGTCCTGCATTTGCAGCTCTTGTTCCAGCAATTGTCTTTGTTGGTTCTGCAGCTGGCGTTGTTGGTACTGCAGTTGCTGTTGTGGGTACCCCAGAAGTAGTTAATAGTCCTGCAGTAGCATTGATGTGTGCTTCTTTTGTTGCTGGTTCTACAGTTGGTGTTTCTTGTACTGCAGTTTTTAATGAGAGTTCTGCAGTTGACGCTCTTGTTCCAGCAGTTGTTGTTTTTGGTTCAATAGTTGTCATTGTTGGTTTTGGAGTTGTTGATGTTCCTGCAGTTTTAGCTCTTGTTCTATTAATTGTTGTTATTGTTTCAGAAGTTGTCGTTAATGGTCCTGCAGTTTTTGTTGCGGGTTCCTGCAGTTGTAGCTCTTGTTCCAGCAGTTTGTTGTTGTTTTTGTTCAACAGTTTGGTGTAATTGGTACTGCAATTGATGTTGTGGGTACCGCCAGTAGTAGTTAATAGTCCTGCAACCAGCATTGATAGGTCCTTCTTTTGTTTGCTGGTTCTGCAGTTTGGCGCTATTGGTTCTGCAGTTTTTGCTGTGAGTTCTGCATTTGTTGCTGTTGGTTCCACAGTTGGCATTTGGTCGTACTGCATCTGCTGTTGTGAGTCCCGCAGTAGTAGTGGCAGGTCTTGCAATTGTTTTTGGTTCAACAGTTCTCATTTTTTGTCTTATTGCAGTTGTTGATGTTTCCTGCAGTTGTAGCTCTTGTTCCAGCAATTGTAGTTGTGCGTTCAGAAGTTGACGTGGTTGGTCCTTCAGTTTTTGTTGTGAGTCCTTCAGTTGTTGTGGATCCCCTGTTATTAGTTAATGGTCCTGCTGTAGCAGTGCTGGGTCCTTCTTTTGTTGTTGGTTCTGCAGTTGTTGGTGTTGGTATTGGTGCTGCAGTTGTTGTGAGTACTGCAGTTGTACCTTTTGTTCCTGCAATTGTTCTTGATGGTTCAATAATTGGTGTTATTGCTCCTGCATTTGTGGTTTTTGGCCCTGCAGCAGTTTGTCCTGCGGATGGGGTTTTTATTATAGCAGTTGGCGTTGTTGGTCCTGTAGTTGTAGCTCTTGCTCCAGCGATTATAGTTGTTTGTTCAGAAGTTGTCATTGTTGGTCCTACAGTTTTTGTTGTGAGACTTTCAGTTGCTGTGGTTCCCCCCGTAGTAGTTAATGGTCCTGCAGTAGAAGTGGTATGTCCTTCTTTTGTTGTTGGTCGTGCAGTTGGTGTTGTAGGTGCTGCAGTTGTTGTTGTTGTGTGGCTTCCCAGCACTTCTACTTAATAGTTCTTTGCAGTAGAAGTGGTAGGGTCCTGCAATTATTTTTTGGTTCAACAGTTTTGTTGTTGGTCCTGCAGCTGTTGAGGTTCCTGCGGCTGTAGCACTTTGTTACAGCAAATTGAGGTTATTGGTTCAGAAGGTTGTCGTTATTTGTCCTGCAGTTTTTTGTGTTCCGGGTCCTGCCAGTTGTTAGCCCTTGTTTCCAGCAGTTGTTGTTTGTTGTTGTTCAACAGTGGGCGTAAATGGTTACTGCAAATGGCTGTTGTGGGTACCGCAGTAGTAGTTAATAGTCCTGCACCAGCATTGATAGGTCCTTTTCTTTTGTTGCTGCTGTTCTTGCAGTTGGCCGCGATTGGTTCTGTGCAGTTTTTTGCTGTGAGTTCTGCAATTTGTAGCTCTTGTTCCAGCAATTGTCTTTGTTGTGTTCTGCAGTCTGGCGTTGTTGGGTCCTGCAGTTGTGCTGTTGTGGGTTACCCCAGAAGTAGTTGTTAATGTCCTGCAGTAGCATTGGTATGTGTGCTTCTTTTTGTTTGCGTGGTGTTCTACAGTTGGGTGTTTCTTGTACTGCAGTTTTTAATGAGAGTTCTGCAGTTGACGCTCTTGGTTCCAGCAGTTTTTTTGTTTTGGTTCAATAGTTGTCATTGTTGGTCTTGTGAGTTGTTGATGTTCCTGCAGTTTTAGCTCTTGTTCTATTCAATTTGTTGTTATTGTTTCAGAAGTTTGTCGTTAATGGTCCTGCAGTTTTTGTTGCGGGTCCTGCAGTTGTAGCTCTTGTTCCAGCAGTTGTTGTTGTTTGTTCAACAGTTGGTGTTAATTGGTACTGCAATTGATGTTGTGGGTACCGCAGTAGTAGTTAATTAGTCCTTGCACCAGCATTGATAGGTCCTTCTTTTGTTGCTGGTTCTGCAGTTGGCGCTGATTGGTTCTGCAGTTTTTGCTGTGAGTTCTGCATTTGTTGCTGTTGGTTTCCAAAGTTGGCGTTTGGTCGTACTGCATCTGCTGTTGTGAGTCCCGCAGAGTAGTAGTGGCAGGTCTTGCAATTGTTTTTCGTTCAACAGTTCTCCTTTTTTGGTCTATTGCAGTTTGTTGTTCCTGCAGTTTTAGTTCTTGTTCCAGCAATTGTAGTTGTGCGTTCAGAAGTTGACGTTGTTGGTCCTTCAGTTTTTTGTTGTGAGTCCTTCAGTTGTTGTGGATCCCCTGTGAATTAATTAATGGTTCCTGCAGTTTTATAGCTGCTTGTTTCTTCTTAATTGTTGTTATTGGTTTCAGCAGTTGTCGTTTTATATGGTCCTGCATTTTTTGTTTGCGGGTTCCTGCAGTTGTAGCTCTTTGTTCCAGCAGTTGTTGTTGTTTGTTCAACAGTTGGTGTTAATTGGTACTGCAATTTGATGGTTGTGGGTACCCGCAGTAGTAGTTAATTAGTCCTGCACCAGCATTGATAGGTCCTTCTTTTGTTGCTGGTTCTGCAGTTGGCGCTATTGTTTCTGCCAGTTTTTGCTGTGAGTTCTGGAATTTGTTGTTGTTGGTTCCACAGTTTGCGTTGGTCGTACTGCATCTGCTGTTGTGAGTCCCGCAGTAGTAGTTGCAGGTCTTGCAATTGATTTTGGTTCAACAGTTCTCTCTTTTTTGTTATTGCAGTTGTTGATGTTCGTCTGCAGTTGTAGCTCTTGTTCCAGCAATTGTAGTTGTGTCGTTCAGAAGTTGACGTGGTTGGTCCTTCAGTTTTTGTTGTGAGTTCCTTCAGTTGTTTGTTGGGATCCCCTGTTATTAGTTAATGGTCCTGCTGTAGCAGTGCTGGGTCCTTCTTTTGGTTTTTGGTTCTGCAGTTGTTTGGTGTTGTGTATTTGGTGCTGCAGTTGTTGTTGAGTACTGCAGTTGTACCTTTTGTTCCTGCAATTGTTCTTGATGGTTCAATAATTGGTGTTATTGCTCCTGCATTTGTGTTGGTTTTTGGCCCTGCAGCAGTTTTGGTCCTGCGGATGGTGGTTTCTATTATAGCAGTTCTGGCAGTTGTCGATTGTGTCCTGTAGTTGTAGCTCTTGCTCCAGCGATCTTGCTCCAGCGATTATAGTTGTTTGTTCAGAAGTTGTCATTGTTGGTCCTACAGTTTTTGTTGTGAGACTTTCAGTTGCTGTGGTTCCCCCCGTAGTAGTTAATGGTCCTGCAGTAGAAGTGGTATGTCCTTCTTTTGTTGTTGGTCGTGCAGTTGGTGTTGTAGGTGCTGCAGTTGTTGTTGTGGGTCCAGCACTTCTACTTAATAGTCTTGCAGTAGAAGTGGTAGGTCCTGCAATTATTTTTGGTTCAACAGTTGTCGTTGGTCCTGCAGTTGTTGAGGTTCCTGCGGTTGTAGCACTTGTTACAGCAATTGAGGTTATTGGTTCAGAAGTTGTCGTTATTTGTCCTGCAGTCTTTGTTCCGGGTCCTGCAGTTGTAGCTTTTGTTCCAGCAGTTGTTGTTGTTTGTTCAACAGTGGGCGTAATTGGTACTCTAATTGCTGTTGTGGGTACCGCAGTAGTAGTTAATAGTCCTGCATCAGCATTGATAGGTCCTTCTTTTGTTGCTGGTTCTGCAGTTGGCGCGATTGGTTCTGCAGTTTTTGTTGTGAGTCCTGCATTTGCAGCTCTTGTTCCAGCAATTGTCTTTGTTGGTTCTGCAGCTGGC
This sequence comes from Melanogrammus aeglefinus, assembly GCA_900291075.1. Taxonomy (NCBI): domain Eukaryota; kingdom Metazoa; phylum Chordata; class Actinopteri; order Gadiformes; family Gadidae; genus Melanogrammus; species Melanogrammus aeglefinus. The sequence goes on along the minus strand of OLKM01003385.1, from coordinate 32,228 downwards.
GTTGTTGGTACTGCAGTTGCTGTTGTGGGTACCCCAGAAGTAGTTAATAGTCCTGCAGTAGCATTGATGTGTGCTTCTTTTGTTGCTGGTTCTACAGTTGGTGTTTCTTGTACTGCAGTTTTTAATGAGAGTTCTGCAGTTGACGCTCTTGTTCCAGCAGTTGTTGTTTTTGGTTCAATAGTTGTCATTGTTGGTTTTGGAGTTGTTGATGTTCCTGCAGTTTTAGCTCTTGTTCTATTAATTGTTGTTATTGTTTCAGAAGTTGTCGTTAATGGTCCTGCAGTTTTTGTTGCGGGTCCTGCAGTTGTAGCTCTTGTTCCAGCAGTTGTTGTTGTTTGTTCAACAGTTGGTGTAATTGGTACTGCAATTGATGTTGTGGGTACCGCAGTAGTAGTTAATAGTCCTGCACCAGCATTGATAGGTCCTTCTTTTGTTGCTGGTTCTGCAGTTGGCGCTATTGGTTCTGCAGTTTTTGCTGTGAGTTCTGCATTTGTTGCTGTTGGTTCCACAGTTGGCGTTGGTCGTACTGCATCTGCTGTTGTGAGTCCCGCAGTAGTAGTGGCAGGTCCTGCAATTGTTTTTCGTTCAACAGTTCTCCTTTTTGGTCTTGCAGTTGTTCCTGCAGTTTTAGTTCTTGTTCCAGCAATTGTAGTTGTGCGTTCAGAAGTTGACGTTGTTGGTCCTTCAGTTTTTGTTGTGAGTCCTTCAGTTGTTGTGGATCCCCTGGAATTAATTAATGTTCCTGCAGTTTTAACTCTTGTTCTATTAATTGTTGTTATTGTTTCAGAAGTTGTCGTTAATGGTCCTGCAGTTTTTGTTGCGGGTCCTGCAGTTTGTAGCTCTTTGTTCCAGCAGTTGTTGTTGTTTGTTCAACAGTTGGTGTAATTGGTACTGCAATTGATGTTGTGGTTACCGCAGGTAGTAGTTAATAGTCCTGCACCAGCATTGATAGGTCCTTCTTTTGTTGCTGGTTCTGCAGTTGGCGCTATTGGTTCTGCAGTTTTTTGCTGTGAGTTCTGCATTTGTTGCTGTTGGTTCCACAGTTGGCGTTGGTCGTACTGCATCTGCTGTTGTGAGTCCCGCAGTAGTAGTGGCAGGTCTTGCAATTTGTTTTTGGTTCAACAGTTTCTCATTTTTGTTATTGCAGTTGTTGATGTTCCTGCAGTTGTAGCTCTTGTTCCAGCAATTGTAGTTGTGCGTTCAGAAGTTGACGTGGTTGGTCCTTCAGTTTTTGTTGTGAGTCCTTCAGTTGTTGTGGATCCCCTGTTATTAGTTAATGGTCCTGCTGTAGCAGTGCTGGGTCCTTCTTTTGTTGTTGGTTCTGCAGTTGTTGGTGTTGGTATTGGTGCTGCAGTTGTTGTGAGTACTGCAGTTGTACCTTTTGTTCCTGCAATTGTTCTTGATGGTTCAATAATTGGTGTTATTGCTCCTGCATTTGTGGTTTTTGGCCCTGCAGCAGTTTGTCCTGCGGATGGGGTTTTTATTATAGCAGTTGGCGTTGTTGGTCCTGTAGTTGTAGCTTCTTGCTTCCAGCGATTATAGTTGTTTGTTCAGAAGTTGTCATTGTTGGTCCTACAGTTTTTGTTGTGAGACTTTCAGTTGCTGTGGTTCCCCCCGTAGTAGTTAATGGTCCTGCAGTAGAAGTGGTATGTCCTTCTTTTGTTGTTGGTCGTGCAGTTGGTGTTGTAGGTGCTGCAGTTGTTGTTGTGGGTCCAGCACTTCTACTTAATAGTCTTGCAGTAGAAGTGGTAGGTCCTGCAATTATTTTTGGTTCAACAGTTGTCGTTGGTCCTGCAGCTGTTGAGGTTCCTGCGGCTGTAGCACTTGTAACAGCAATTGAGGTTATTGGTTCAGAAGTTGTCGTTATTTGTCCTGCAGTTTTTGTTCCGGGTCCTGCAGTTGTAGCCCTTGTTCCAGCAGTTGTTGTTGTTTGTTCAACAGTGGGCGTAAATGGTACTGCAAATGCTGTTGTGGGTACCGCAGTAGTAGTTAATAGTCCTGCACCAGCATTGATAGGTCCTTCTTTTGTTGCTGGTTCTGCAGTTGGCGTGATTGGTTCTGCAGTTTTTGCTGTGAGTCCTGCATTTGTTGTTGTTGCTTCCACAGTTGGCGTTGGTCGTACTGCATCTGCTGTTGTGAGTCCCGCAGTAGTAGTGGCAGGTCTTGCAATTGTTTTTGGTTCAACAGTTCTCATTTTTGGCATTGCAGTCGTTGATGTTCCTGCAGTTGTAGCTCTTGTTCCAGTAATTGTAGTTGTGCGTTCAGAAGTTGACATGGTTGGTCCTTCAGTTTTTGTTGTCAGTCCTTCAGTTGTTGTGGATCCCCTGTTATTAGTTAATGGTCCTGCTGTAGCAGTGCTGGGTCCTTCTTTTGTTTTTGGTTCTGCAGTTGTTGGTGTTGGTATTGGTGCTGCAGTTGTTTTGAGTACTGCAGTTGTACCTTTTGTTCCTGCAATTTTTCTTGATGGTTCAATAATTGGTGTTATTGCTCCTGCATTTGTGGTTTTTGGCCCTGCAGCAGTTTGTCCTGCGGATGGGGTTTTTATTATAGCAGTTGGCGTTGTTGGTCCTGTAGTTGTAGCTCTTGTTCCAGCCATTATAGTTGTTTGTTCAGAAGTTGTCATTGTTGGTCCTACAGTTTTTGTTGTGAGACTTTCAGTTGCTGTGGTTCCCCCCGTAGTAGTTAATGGTCCTGCAGTAGAAGTGGTATGTCCTTCTTTTGTTGTTGGTCGTGCAGTTGGTGTTGTAGGTGCTGCAGTTGTTGTTGTGGGTCCCGCACTTTTACTTAATAGTCTTGCAGTAGAAGTCGTAGGTCCTGCAATTATTTTTGGTTCAACTGTTGTCATTGGTCCTGCAGTTGTTGAGGTTCCTTCGGTTGTAGCACTTTTTACAGCAATTGAGGTTATTGGTTCAGAAGTTGTCGTTATTTGTCCTGCAGTTTTTGTTCCGGGTCCTGCAGTTGTAGCTCTTGTTCCAGCAGTTGTTGTTGTTTGTTCAACAGTGGGCGTAATTGGTACTGCAAATGCTGTTGTGGGTACCGCAGTAGTAGTTAATAGTCCTGCACCAGCATTGATAGGTCCTTCTTTTGTTGCTGGTTCTGCAGTTGGCGCGATTGGTTCTGCAGTTTTTGCTGTGAGTCCTGCATTTGCAGCTCTTGTTCCAGCAATTGTCTTTGTTGGTTCTGCAGCTGGCGTTGTTGGTACTGCAGTTGCTGTTGTGGGTACCCCAGAAGTAGTTAATAGTCCTGCAGTAGCATTGATGTGTGCTTCTTTTGTTGCTGGTTCTACAGTTGGTGTTTCTTGTACTGAAGTTTTTAATGAGAGTTCTGCAGTTGACGCTCTTGTTCCAGCAGTTGTTGTTTTTGGTTCAATAGTTGTCATTGTTGGTTTTGGAGTTGTTGATGTTCCTGCAGTTTTAGCTCTTGTTCTATTAATTGTTGTTATTGTTTCAGAAGTTGTCGTTAATGGTCCTGCAGTTTTTGTTGCGGGTCCTGCAGTTGTAGCTCTTGTTCCAGCAGTTGTTGTTGTTTGTTCAACAGTTGGTGTAATTGGTACTGCAATTGATGTTGTGGGTACCGCAGTAGTAGTTAATAGTCCTGCACCAGCATTGATAGGTCCTTCTTTTGTTGCTGGTTCTGCAGTTGGCGCTATTGGTTCTGCAGTTTTTGCTGTGAGTTCTGCATTTGTTGCTGTTGGTTCCACAGTTGGCGTTGGTCGTACTGCATCTGCTGTTGTGAGTCCCGCAGTAGTAGTGGCAGGTCCTGCAATTGTTTTTCGTTCAACAGTTCTCCTTTTTGGTCTTGCAGTTGTTCCTGCAGTTTTAGTTCTTGTTCCAGCAATTGTAGTTGTGCGTTCAGAAGTTGACGTTGTTGGTCCTTCAGTTTTTGTTGTGAGTCCTTCAGTTGTTGTGGATCCCCTGGAATTAATTAATGTTCCTGCAGTTTTAACTCTTGTTCTATTAATTGTTGTTATTGTTTCAGAAGTTGTCGTTAATGGTCCTGCAGTTTTTGTTGCGGGTCCTGCAGTTGTAGCTCTTGTTCCAGCAGTTGTTGTTGTTTGTTCAACAGTTGGTGTAATTGGTACTGCAATTGATGTTGTGGGTTACCGCAGTAGTAGTTAAATAGTCCTGCACCAGCATTGATAGGTCCTTCTTTTGTTGCTGGTTCTGCAGTTGGCGCTATTGGTTCTGCAGTTTTTGCTGTGAGTTTCTGCATTTGTTGCTGTTGGTTCCACAGTTGGCGTTGGTCGTAGTACTGCATCTGCTGTTGTGAGTCCCGCAGTAGTAGTGGCAGGTCTTGCCAATTGTTTTTGGTTCAACAGTTCTCATTTTTGTTATTGCAGTTGTTGATGTTCCTGCAGTTGTAGCTCTTGTTCCAGCAATTGTAGTTGTGCGTTCAGAAGTTGACGTGGTTGGTCCTTTCAGTTTGTTGTTGTGAGTCCTTCAGTTGTTGTGGATCCCCTGTTATTAGTTAATGGTCCTGCTGTAGCAGTGCTGGGTCCTTCTTTTGTTGTTGGTTCTGCAGTTGTTGGTGTTGGTATTGGTGCTGCAGTTGTTGTGAGTACTGCAGTTGTACCTTTTGTTCCTGCAATTGTTCTTGATGGTTCAATAATTGGTGTTATTGCTCCTGCATTTGTGGTTTTTGGCCCTGCAGCAGTTTGTCCTGCGGATGGGGTTTTTATTATTATAGCAGTTGGCGTTGTTGGTCCTGTAGTTGTAGCTCTTGCTCCAGCGATTATAGTTGTTTGTTCAGAAGTTGTCATTGTTGGTCCTACAGTTTTTGTTGTGAGACTTTCAGTTGCTGTGGTTCCCCCCGTAGTAGTTAATGGTCCTGCAGTAGAAGTGGTATGTCCTTCTTTTGTTGTTGGTTCGTGCAGTTGGTGTTGTAGGTGCTGCAGTTGTTTGTTGTGGGTCCAGCACTTCTACTTAATAGTCTTGCAGTAGAAGTGTTAGGTCCTGCCAATTATTTTTGGTTCAACCAGTTGTCGTTGGTCCTGGCAGCTGTTGAGGTTCCTGCGGCTGTAGCACTTGTAACAGCAATTGAGGTTATTGGTTCAGAAGTTGTCGTTTATTTGTCCTTGCAGTTTTTGTTCCGGGTCCTGCAGTTGTAGCCCTTGTTCCAGCAGTTGTTGTTGTTTGTTTCAACAGTGGGCGTAAATGGTACTGCAAATGCTGTTGTGGGTACCGCAGTAGTAGTTAATAGTCCTGCACCAGCATTGATAGGTCCTTCTTTTGTTGCTGGTTCTGCAGTTGGCGTGATTGGTTCTGCAGTTTTTGCTGTGAGTCCTGCATTTGTTGTTGTTGCTTCCACAGTTGGCGTTTGGTCCGTACTGCATCTGCTGTTGTGAGTCCCGCAGTAGTAGTGGCAGGTCTTGCAATTGTTTTTTGGTTTCAACAGTTCTCATTTTTGGCATTGCAGTCGTTGATGTTCCTGCAGTTGTAGCTCTTGTTCCAGTAATTGTAGTTGTGCGTTCAGAAGTTGACATGGTTGGTCCTTCAGTTTTTGTTGTCAGTCCTTCAGTTGTTGTGGATCCCCTGTTATTAGTTAATGGTCCTGCTGTAGCAGTGCTGGGTCCTTCTTTTGTTTTTGGTTCTGCAGTTGTTGGTGTTGGTATTGGTGCTGCAGTTGTTTTGAGTACTGCAGTTGTACCTTTTGTTCCTGCAATTTTTCTTGATGGTTCAATAATTGGTGTTATTGCTCCTGCATTTGTGGTTTTTGGCCCTGCAGCAGTTTGTCCTGCGGATGGGGTTTTTATTATAGCAGTTGGCGTTGTTGGTCCTGTAGTTGTAGCTCTTGTTTCCAGCCATTTATAGTTTGTTTGTTCAGAAGTTGTCATTGTTGGTCCTACAGTTTTTGTTGTGAGACTTTCAGTTGGCTGTGGTTCCCCCCGTAGTAGTTAATGGTCCTGCAGTAGAAGTGGTATGTCCTTCTTTTGTTGTTTGGTCGTGCAGTTGGTGTTGTAGGTGCTGCAGTTGTTGTTGTGGGTCCCGCACTTTTACTTAATAGTCTTGCAGTAGAAGTCGTAGGTCCTGCAATTATTTTTTGGTTCAACTGTTGTCATTTGGTCCTGCAGTTGTTGAGGTTCCTTCGGTTGTAGCACTTTTTACAGCAATTGAGGTTATTGGTTTCAGAAGTTGTCGTTATTTGTCCTGCAGTTTTTGTTCCGGGTCCTGCAGTTGTAGCTCTTGTTCCAGCAGTTGTTTGTTGTTTGTTCAACAGTGGCGTAATTGGTACTGCAAATGCTGTTGTGGGTACCGCCAGTAGTAGTTAATAGTCCTGCACCAGCATTGATAGGTCCTTCTTTTGTTGCTGGTTCTGGCAGTTGGCGCGATTGGTTCTGCAGTTTTTGCTGTGAGTCCTGCATTTGCAGCTCTTGTTCCAGCAATTGTCTTTGTTGGTTCTGCAGCTGGCATTTGTTGGTACTGCAGTTGCTGTTGTGGGTACCCCAGAAGTAGTTAAATAGTCCTGCAGTAAGCATTGATGTGTGCTTCTTTTGTTGCTGGTTCTACAGTTGGTGTTTCTTGTACTGAAGTTTTTAATGAGAGTTCTGCAGTTGACGCTCTTGTTCCAGTCAGTTGTTGTTTTGCGTTCAAAAGTTGTCATTGTTGGTTCTGGAGTTTGTTGATGTTCCTGCAGTTGTAAGCACTTGTTTCAATTAATTGATTGTTATTGTTTCAGAAGTTGTCGTTATTTGTCCTGCAGTTTTTGTTGCGGGTCCTGCAGTTTGTAGCTCTTGTTCCAGCAGTTGTTGTTGTTTGGTTCAACAGTTGGCGTAATTGTACTGCAATTGCTGTTGTGGTACCGCAGTAGTAGTTAATAGTCCTGCACCAGCATTGATAGGTCCTTCTTTTGTTGCTGGTTCTGCAAGTTGGCGCGATTGGTTCTGCAGTTTTTTGCTGTGAGTTCTGCATTTGTTGCTGTTGGTTCCACATGTTCTTGGCGTTGGTCGTACTGCATGCTGCTGTTGTGGGTCCCGCAGTAGTAGTGGCTAGGTCCTGCAAGTAGTTTTCGTTCAGAGTGCTCCTTTTTGGTCTTGCTGGTTGTTCCTGCAGTTTTAGTTCTTGTTCTAGCAGTTTTTAGTGTGAGTTCAGCAGTTGACGTTGTTGGTTCTAGCAGTTTTTGTTGTGATGTCCTTCAGTTTCTTGTGGATCCCTGGAATTAATTGATTAGATGTTCCTGCAGTTTTAGCTTCTTGTTCTATTAATTGTTGTTATTGTTTCAGAAGTTGTCGTTAATGGTCCTGCCAGTTTTTGTTGCGGGTCCTGCCAGTTGTAGCTCTTGTTCCAGCAGTTTGTTGTTGTTTTGTTCAACAGTTGGTGTAATTGGTACTGCAATTGATGGTTGTGGTTACCGCAGTAGGTAGTTAATAGTCCTGCACCAGCATTGATAGGTCCTTCTTTGTTGCTGGTTCTGCAGTTGGCGCTATTGGGTTCTGCAGTTTTTGCTGTGAGTTCTGCATTTGTTGCTGTTGGTTCCACAAGTTGGCGTTGGGTCGTACTGCATCTGCTGTTGTGAGTCCCGCCAGTAGTAGTGGCAGGTCTTGCAATTGTTTTTCGTTCAACAGTTCTCATTTTGTCTTGCAGTTAGTTCCTGCAGTTTTGTTCTTGTTCCAGCCACAATTGTAGTTGTGCGTTCAGAAGTTGACATTTTGTCCTTCAGTTTTTGTTGTTGATCCTCAGTTGTTGTGGACCTGAATAATTAATGTTCCTTGCAGTTTAACTCTTGTTCTATTAATTGTTGTTATTGTTCAGAAGTGTCGTAATGGTCCCTGCAGTTTTTGTTGCGTTTCCTGCAGTTGTAGCTCTTGTTCCAGCAGTTGTTGTTTGTTCAACAGTTGGTGTTATGTACTGGCAATTGATGTTGTGGTACGCAGTAGTAGTTCAATAGTCCTGCACACAGCATTATAGGGTCCTTACTTTTTGTGCTGTTTCTGGCAGTGGCGCTATTGGTTCTGCAGTTTTTGCGTTGAGTTCTGCATTTTTGCTGTTGGTTAACCACAGTTGGCGTTTGGTCTACTGCATCTGTGGTGTGAGTCCCGCAGTAGTAGTTTCCAGGTCTTGCAATGTTTTGGCTTCAACAGTTCTCATTTTGTTATTGCAGTTGTTATGTTCCTGCATTGTAGCCTCTTGTTCCAGCAATTAGTGTTGTGCGTTCAGAAGTTGACGTGTTGGTCCTTCAGTTATTGTTGTGATCCTTCAGTGTTGTGGATCCCCTTTATTAGTTAAAATGGTCCTGCTGATTAGCAGATGCTGGTCCTTTCTTTTTGTTAGTTGTTTCAGTGTTGGTGTTGTATTGCGTCTGCAGTTGTTGTGAGTACTGCAGAAGTTGTACTTTTGTATCCCTGCCAATTGGTTTCTTGATGTTCAATAATGGTGTTAGCTCCTAGCATCTGTGGGTTTTGGCCCTGCCAGCGATTTGTCTGCGGATTGGGGTTTTGTATAAGCAGTTGTTGTTGGTCCTGTGTTGTACTCTTGCTCCAGCGAATTATAGTGTTGTCAGAAGGTTGTCATTTTGTCTACAGTTTTTGTTTGTGACACACATTCCCCTAAGTATTGAATGGTCCTGCAGAGAAGTGGTATGTCCTTCTTTTGTTGTTGGTCGTGCATTGGTGTGTAGGCTGCATGCATTGTTGTTGTGGCGTCCAGCACTCTAGCTAATAGGTTCTTTGCAGTAAATGTAGGTCCTGCAATTATTTTTGGTTCAACAGTTGTCGTTTTCCTGCAAGCTGTTGAGGTTCCTGCGCGTAGCATTGTCCAGCAATTGAAGGTTATTGGGTTCAGAAGGTTGTCGTTATTGCTCCCTGCATTTTTCTTTCCTGGAGTCTCTGCAGCTTGTAGCCCTGTTCACAGCAGTTTAGCTGTGTTTGTTCAACAGTGGGCGTAAATGGTACATGCAAATGCTGTTGTGCGGTACCGCAGTATAGTAATAGTTCCCTGCACCAGGCATTGCAAGTAGGTCCTTCTTTGTTGCTGGTTCTGCAAGTTGGCGTGATTGGTTCTGCCAGTTTTCTGTTATCCTGCATTGTTTGTTGCTTCCACACGTTGCGTTGGTCGTACTGCACTCTGTTGTGAGTCGCCGCAGTAGTAAAGTGGCAGGTCTTGCAATTGTTTTTGGTTCAACAGTTTCTCATTTTTCGGCATTGCATCGTTTGAGTTCCTCGCATTGTACTCTTGTTCCAGTAATTTAGCTTGTCGTGCAGAAGTTGACAGGTTGGTCCGTCATTTTTTGTGTCAAGTCCTTCAGTTGTTGTGATTCCCCTGGATAGATTACCATGTCCTGCTGTAGCCAGTGCCCGGTCCTTTTCTTTTGTTTTTGTTCTGCATGTGTTGGTGTGGTATTGTGCTGCAGTTGTTTTGAAGTACTCAGTTGTACCTTTTGTTCCTGCCAATTTTTTCATGCATGGTTCAATAATTGGTGTTATTGCGCTCCTTGCCATTTGTGGTTTTTTTGCCATGCAGCAGTTTGTCCTGCGATGGGGTTTTATTATATAGCAGTTGCGTTGTGTTCCTGTAGTGTACTTCTATATTCCAGCCATATAGAGTGTTTGTCAGAACTCTGTCAATTGTGGTCCTACAGTTTTTTGTGAGACTTTCAGTTGCTGTGCGTTCCCCCGTAGTTAGGCTAATGGTCCTGCAGTAGAAAGTGGTACTGTCCTTCTTTTTGTTGGTCGTGCAGTTGGTGTTGTAGGTGCTGCAGTTTTGTTGTGGGTCCCGCACTTTTACTTAATAGTACTTGCAGTAGAAGTCGTAGGTCCTGCAATTATTTTTGGCAACTGTTGTCATTGTCCTCATGTTAGTCCTTCGGTTTGTTAGCACTTTTACAGCAATTGAGGTTATTGCGTTCAGAGTTGTCGTTATTTGTCCTGCAGTTTTTGTT
>OLKM01003385.1:0-22330 GCA_900291075.1 Melanogrammus aeglefinus | reverse complement strand
GTCTGCTATTGTATTTGCTCCTGCATTGTTGGTTTTTGGCCCTGCAGCAGTTGGTCCTGCGGATGGGGTTTATTAATAGCAGTTGGCGTTGTTGGTCTGTAGTTGTTTGTTGATCTGCGGTTGTGGCTTGTACCGGCATTATAGTTTTTTGTTCAGACGTTGTCATTGTTGGTGTCTACAGTTTTTGTTGTGAGACTTTCAGTTGCTGTGGTTCCCCCGTGTAGTAGGTTAATGGCGTCCTGCAATGGAGTGGTATGTCCTTCTTTTGTTGTTGATCGTCAGTTGGTGTTGTAGAGTGCTGCAGTTTGTTGTTGTGGGTCCCGGAACTATTTACTTAGACGTTCTGTGTAGTAGAGAGTGGGTAGTCTCCTGCAATTATTTGTAGTTCAACAGTTTGTTGTTGGTCCTGCAGTTGTTTGAGTTCTGCCGTTGTGCAGCACTTGTTCCAGGCATTGTGTTTTGTGGTTCAGAGTTGACATGGTTGGTGCGTCAGTTTTTGTACTGCAGTCTTGCTGTTGTGGTGGATCCCCTGTTATTAGTTGATGGTCCTTGGCTTGTAGCAGTGCTATGTCCTTTTTTGTTGTGGTTCTACAGTCTGTTGTTTGTTGTTCATGGAGTTTCAGTTTAGTGGTGAAGTTCTGCAGTTTTGACGCTTCTTGTTCCAGCCAGTTGTTCGTTTTGTGGACTTCAATAGTTGGATTGTTGTGTGTCCTGCTAGTTGTTAGATTGTTCCTGCAGTTTGTGGTTTTGTGGTGCGCAGTAATTGTTCTTGGATATGTGGTGTTTTTATGCAGTTGTGGCGTTGTTGGTTCCTGTAGGTTTTTGTAGATCCTGGCAGTTGTAGCTTCTTGTCCAGCGTTGTAGTTGTTTGTTCAGAAGTTGCTCATTTTGGTTCTAGCAGTTGTATGTTGTTGAGCCTTTCAGTTGCTGTGGTTCCCGCGTAGCTAGTTAATAGGTCCTCTTAGAGTGGTATGTCTTTTGGTTTGTTCGTTCCTGCAGTTGGTGTTGTCGGATGCTGCAGTTTGTTGTGGGTCCCACGCTTTATCTGTACTGACGTCTTGCGATTCGAGAAGTGGTAGTCCTGCAATTATTCTTGGGTTCAACAGTTGTCGTTGGTATCTGCGTTGTTAGATGTTCCTGCCGTTGTTAGCACTTGTATCAGCAAATTTGTAGTTTTGCGTTCAGAGTTGACATGGTTGGTCCTTCAGTTTTTGGTTGTGAGTCTTCAGTTGTTGTGGGTTCCGCTGTTATTAGTTATACTGGTTCTGCATGTACAGTGTGTGGGTCCTTCTTTTGTTGTTGGTTCTGCAGTTGTGGTGTTGGTATTGGTGCTGCAGTTGTTGTGGATACTGCAGTGTACTTTTTGTTCCTGCAATTGTTCTTGATGGTTCTCATAATTTGTGTGTTGTTGGTCCTGCTTTGTTATTGTCCTGCATTTGTGGTTTTTGGCCCTGCAGCAGTTGGTCCTGCGGATGGGGTTTTTATTATAGCAGTTGGCGTTGTTGGTCCTGTAGTTGTTGGTTGATCCTGCAGTTGTAGCTCTTGTTCCAGCCATTATAGTTCGTTTGTTCAGAAGTTGTCATTGTTGTTCTACAGTTTTTGTTGTGAGACTTTTAGTTGCTTTGGTTCCCCCCGTAGTAGTTAATGGTCCTGCAATAGAATGTTAGTCCTTCTTTGTTGTTGTCGTGCAGTTTGTGTTGTAGGTGCTGCAGTTGTTGTTGTGGGTCCCGCACTTTCACTTAATAGTCTTGCAGTAGAAGGGTGGTAGGTCCTGCAATTATTTTTGGTGCAACAGGTTGCGTTGGTCCTGCAGTTGTTGGGTTCCTGTGGTTGTAGCACTGTTACAGCAATTGAGGTTATTGGTTCAGAAGTTGTCGTTATTTGTTCCTGCAGTTTTTGTTCCGGGTCCTTGCAGTTATAGCTCTTTGTTCCAGCAGTTGTTGTTTGTTCAACTGTTTGGCGTAATTGTACCTGCTAATTGCTTTTTGTTGTGGTACCGCAGTAGTAGTTAATAGTCCTGCACCAGCAATTGATAGGTCCTTCTTTTGTTGCTGGTTCTGCAGTTGGCGCGATTGGTTCTGCAGTTTTTGCTGTGAGTCCTGCAATTTGCAGCTCTTGTTCCAGCATTGTCTTTGTTGGTTCTGCAGCTGGCGTTGTTGGTGTACTGCAGTTGCTGTTGTGTGGGTACCCCAGAAGTAGTTGATAGTCCTGCAGTAGCATTGATATGTCCTTTTTTGTTTGTTGCTGGTTCTACAGTCGGTGTTTTCTTGTCCTGCAGTTTTTAATGAGAGTTCTGCAGTTGACGCTCTTTGTTCCAGCAGTTGTTGTTTTTTGGTTCAACAGTTGTCATTGTTGGTTTTGCAGTTGTTGATTTTTCCTGCAGTTGTAGCTCTTGTTCTATTTAATTGTTGTTATTTTTTCAGAATGTTGTCCATTATTGGTCCTGCAGTCTTTTGTTGCAGGTCTCTTGCAGGTTGTAGCTCTTGTTCCAGCAGTTGTTGTTGTTTGTTTCAACAGTTGGTGGAATTGGTACTGCAATTTGATGTTGTGGGTACCGCGTAGTAGTAGTATATAGTCCTGCACCAGCATTGATAGGGCCTTCTTTTGTTGCTGGTTCTGCAGTTTGGCGCTATCGGGTTCTGCAGTTTTTGCTGTGAGTCCTGCATTTGTTGTTTTTGGTTCCACAGTGGCATGGGTGTCGTACTGCATCTGCTGTTGTGAGGTCCCCGCAGTAATAGTGGCAGGTCTTGCAATTTGTTTTTTGGTTCAACAGTTCTCATGTTTGGTATTGCAGTTGTTGATGTTTCCTGCAGTTTGTTAGCTCTTTGTTCCAGCAAAGTGTAGGTTGTGCGTTCAGAAGTTAGCATGGAATGGTCCTTCAGTTTTTGTTGTGAGTCCTTCAGTTGTTGTGGATCCCCTGTTATTAGTTAATGGTCCTGCTGTAGCAGTGCTGGGTCCTTCTTTTGTTGTTGGTTCTGCAGTTGTTGGTGTTGGTATTGGTGCTGCAGTTGTTGTGAGTACTGCAGTTGTAGCTTTTGTTCCTGCAATGGTTCTTGATGGTTCAATAATTGGTGTTGTTGGTCCTGCTATTGTTACTGCTCCTGCATTTGTGGTTTTTGGCCCTGCAGCAGTTGGTCCTGCGGATGGGGTTTTTATGATAGCAGTTGGCGTTGTTGGTCCTGTAGTTGTTGTAGATCCTGCAGTTGTAGCATTTTGTTCCAGCCATTGTTAGATGTTTGTTCAGAAGTTATCATTGTTGGTTCTACAGTTTTTGTTTTGAGCCTTTTAGTTGCTGTGGTTTCCCCCCGTAGTAGTTGTTGTTCGTCCTGCAGTTGGTGTTGTCGGGTGCTGCAGTTGTTGTGGGTTCCCACACTTTTACTTAACAGTCTTGCAGTAGAAGTGGTAGGTCCTGCAATTATTCTTGGTTCAACAGTTGTCGTTGGTCCTGCAGTTGTTGAGGTTCCTGCGGTTGTAGCACTTGTTACAGCAATTGAGGTATATTGGTTCAGAAGTTGTCGTTATTTGTCCTGCAGTTTTTGTTCGGGGTCCTGCAGTTATAGCTCTTGTTCCAGCAGTTGTTGTTTTGTTCAACAGTTGGCGTAATTGGTACTGCAAATGCTGTTGTGGTAACGCAGTAGTAGTTAAAAGTCCCTGCACCAGCATTGATAGGTCCTTCTTTTGTTGCTGGTTTCTGCAGTTGGCGCGATTGGTTCTGCAGTTTTTGCTGTGAGTCCTGCATTTGCAGCTCTTGTTCCAGCAATTGTCTTTTGTTGGTTCTGCAGCTGGCGGTTGTTGGTACTGCAGTTACTTGTTGTGTGGTACCCCAGACGTAGTTAATAGTCCTGCAGTAGCATTCATGTGTCCTTCTTTTGTTGCTGGTTCTACAGTCAGTGGTTTCTTGTACTGCAGTTTTATATATGAGAGTTCTGCAGTTGACGCTCTTGTTCCAGCAGTTGTTGTGTTTTTGGTTCAACAGTTGGTCATTGTTTGTGTTTTGCAGTTGTTTGGATGTTCTTGCAGTTGTAGCTCTTGTTTTTATTATTTGTTTTTATTGTTTCAGAAGTTGTCGTTATTGGTCCTGCAGTTTTTGTTGCGGGTCCTGCAGTTGAAGCTCTTGTTCCAGCAGTTGTTGTTGTTTGTTCAACAGTTGGTGTAATTGGTACTGCAATTGATGTTGTGGGTACCGCAGTAGGCCTAGTAGTTAATAGTCCTGCACCAGCATTGACAGGTCCTTCTTTTGTTGCTGGTTCTGCAGTTGGCACTATTGGTTCTGCAGTTTTTGCTGTGAGTCCTGCGTTTGTTGTTTTTGGTTCCACAGTTGGCATGGGTCGGTATTGCATCTGCTTGTTGTGAGTCCCGCAGTAATAGTGGCAGGTCTTGCAATTTGTTTTTGGTTCAACAGTTCTCATGTTTGGTATTGCAGTTGTTGATGTTTCCTGCAGTTGTAGCTATTGTTCCAGCAATTGTTAGTTGTGTGCGTTCAGAAGTTGACATGGGTTGGTCCTTCAGTTTTTGTTTGTGAGTCCTTCAGTTGTTGTGGATCCCCTGTTATTAGTTAATGGTCCTGCTGTAGCAGTGCTGGGTCCTTCTTTTGTTGTTGGTTCTGCAGGTGTTGGTGTATTGGTGCTGCAGTTGTTGTGAGTACTGCAGTTGTAGCTTTTGTTCCTGCAATTGTTCTTGATGGTTCAATAATTGGTGTTGTTGGTCCTGCTATTGTTATTGCTCCTGCATTTGTGGTTTTTGGCCCTGCAGCAGTTGGTCCTGCGGATGGGGTTTTTTATTATGCAGTTGGCGTTGTTGGTCCTGTAGTTGTTGTTGATCCTGCAGTTGTAGCTCTTGTTCCAGCCATTTATAGTTGTTTTGTTCAGAAGTTGTCATTGTTGGTCCTACAGTTTTTGTTGTGAGACTTTCAGTTTGCTGTGGTTTCCCCCGTAGTAGTTAATGGTCCTGCAATGGAAGTGGTATGTCCTTCTTTTGTTGTTGATCGTGCAGTTGGTGTTGTAGGTGCTGCAGTTGTTGTTGTGGGTCCCGCACTTTTACTTAATAGTCTTGCAGTAGAAGTGGTAGGTCCTGCAATTATTTTTAGTTCAACAGTTGTTGTTGGTCCTGCAGTTGTTGAGGTTCCTGCGGTTGTAGCACTTGTTACAGCAATTGTAGTTGTGCGTTCAGAAGTTGACATGGTTGGTCCTTCAGTTTTTGTTGTGAGTCCTTCAGTTGTTGTGGATCCCCTGTTATTAGTTAATGGTCCTGCTGTAGCAGTGCTTGGTTCCTTCTTTTGTTGGTTGGTTCTGCAGTTGTTGGTGTTGGTATTGGTGCTGCAGTTGTTGTGAATACTGCAGTTGTACCTTTTGTTCCTGCAATTGTTCTTGATGGTTCAATAATTGGTGTTGTTGGTCCTGCTATTGTTATTGCTCCTGCATTTGTGGTTTTTGGCCCTGCAGCAGTTGGTCCTGCGGATGGGGTTTTTATTATAGCAGTTGGCGTTGTTGGTCCTGTAGTTGTTGTAGATCCTGCAGTTGTAGCTCTTGTTCCAGCCATTATAGTTGTTTGTTCAGAAGTTGTCATTGTTGGTCCTACAGTTTTTGTTGTGAGACTTTTAGTTGCTTTGGTTCCCCCCGTAGTAGTTAATGGTCCTGCAATTAGAAGTGTTATGTCCTTCTTTTGTTGTTGGTCGTGCAGTTTGTGTTGTAGGTGCTGCAGTTGTTGTTGTGGGTCCCGCACTTTCACTTAATAGTCTTGCAGTAGAAGTGGTAGGTCCTGCAATTATTTTTGGTGCAACAGTTGTCGTTGGTCCTGCAGTTGTTGAGGTTCCTGTGGTTGTAGCACTTGTTACAGCAATTGAGGTTATTGGTTCAGAAGTTGTCGTTATTTGTCCTGCAGTTTTTGTTCCGGGTCCTGCAGTTATAGCTCTTGTTCCAGCAGTTGTTGTTTGTTCAACTGTTGGCGTAATTGGTACTGCAAATGCTTTTGTGGGTACCGTACCGCAGTAGTAGTTAATAGTTCCTTGCACCAGCATTGATAGGTCCCTTCTTTTGTTGCTGGTTCTTTGCAGGTTGGCGCGATTGGTTCTGCAGTTTTTGCTGTGAGTCCTGCATTTGCAGCTCTTGTTCCAGCCAATTGTCTTTGTTGGTTCTGCAGCTGGCGTTGTTTGGTACTGCAGTTGCTCGTTGTGGGTTACCCCAGAAGTAGTTGATAGTTCCTGCAGTAGCATTGATTATGTCCTTCTTTTGTTGCTGGTTCTACAGTCGGTGTTTTCTTCTGTCCTGCAGTTTTTAATGAGAGTTCTGCAGGTTGACGCTCTTGTTCCAGCAGTTGTTGTTTTTGGTTCAACAGTTGTCATTGTTGGTTTTGGCAGTTGTTGATTTTCCTGCAGTTGTAGCTCTTGTTCTATTAATTGTTGTTATTTTTTCAGAAGTTGTCATTTATTGGTCCTGCAAGGTCTTTTTGTTGCAGGTCCTGCAGTTGTAGCTCTTGTTCCAGCAGTTGTTGTTGTTTGTTCAACAGTTGGTGTAATTGGTACTGCAATTGATGTTGTGGGTACCGCAGTAGGCCTAGTAGTTAATAGTCCTGCACCAGCATTGATAGGTCCTTCTTTTGTTGCTGGTTCTGCAGTTGGCACTATTGGTTCTGCAGTTTTTGCTGTGAGTCCTGCATTTGTTGTTTTTGGTTCCACAGTTGGCATGGGTCGGATTGCATCTGCTGTTGTGAGTCCCGCAGTAATAGTGGCAGGTCTTGCAATTGTTTTTGGTTCAACAGTTTCTCATGTTTGGTATTGCCAGTTGTTGATGTTCCTGCAGTTGTAGCTCTTGTTCCAGCAAATGTAGTTTGTGCGTTCAGAAGTTAGCATTGGATGGTCCTTCCAGTTTTTTGTTGTGAGTCCTTCAGTTGTTTGTGGATCCCCTGTTATTAGTTAATGTGTCCTGCTGTAGCAGTGCTGGGTCCTTCTTTTGTTGTTTGGTTTCTGCAGTTGTTTGGTGTTGGTATATTGGTTGCTGCAGTTGTTGGTGTAGTGGTACTGCAGTTGTTGTGAGTACTGCAGTTGTAGCTTTTGTTCCTGCAATGGTTCTTGATGGTTCAATAATTGGTGTTGTTGGTCCTGCTATTGTTACTGCTCCTGCATTTGTGGTTTTTGGCCCTGCAGCAGTTGGTCCTGCGGATGGGGTTTTTATATAGCAGTTGGCGTTGTTGGTCCTGTAGTTGTTGTAGATCCTGCAGTTGTAGCATTTGTTCCAGCCATTGTAGATGTTTGTTCAGAAGTTATCATTGTTGGTTCTACAGTTTTTGTTTTGAGCCTTTTAGTTGCTGTGGTTCCCCCCGTAGTAGTTGTTGTTCGTCCTGCGTAGTTGGTGTTGTCGGTGCTGCAGTTGTTGTGGGTCCCACACTTTTACTTAACAGTCTTGCAGTAGAAGTGGTAGGTCCTGCAATTATTCTTGGTTCAACAGTTGTCGTTGGTCCTGCAGTTGTTGAGGTTCCTGCGGTTGTAGCACTTGTTACAGCAATTGAGGTTATTGGTTCCAGAAGTTGTCGTTATTTTGTCCTGCAGTTTTTTGTTCCGGGTCCTGCAGTTTATAGCTCTTGTTCCAGCAGTTGTTGGTTTGTTTGTTCAACAGTTGGGCGTAATTGGTACTGCAAATGCTGTTGTGTGGTAACGCAGTAGTAGTTAAAAGGTCCTGCACCAGCATTGAATAGGTCCTTCTTTTGTTGCTGGTTCTGCAGTTGGCGCGATTGGTTTCTGCAGTTTTTGCTGTGAGTCCTGCATTGCAGCTTCTTGTTCCAGCAATTGTCTTTGTTGGTTCTGCAGCTGGCGTTGTTGGTACTGCAGTTACTGTTGTGGGTACCCCAGACGTAGTTAATAGTCCTGCAGTAGCATTCATGTGTCCTTCTTTTGTTGCTGGTTCTACAGTCAGTGTTTCTTGTCCTGCAGTTTTTAATGAGAGTTCTGCAGTTGACGCTCTTGTTCCAGCAGTTGTTGTTTTTGGTTCAACAGTTGTCATTGTTGGTTTTGCAGTTGTTGATTTTCCTGCAGTTGTAGCTCTTGTTCTATTAATTGTTGTTATTTTTTCAGAAGTTGTCATTATTGGTCCTGCAGTTTTTGTTGCAGGTCCTGCAGTTGTAGCTCTTGTTCCAGCAGTTGTTGTTGTTTGTTCAACAGTTGGTGTAATTGGTACTGCAATTGATGTTGTGGGTACCGCAGTAGGCCTAGTAGTTAATAGTCCTGCACCAGCATTGATAGGTCCTTCTTTTGTTGCTGGTTCTGCAGTTGGCACTATTGGTTCTGCAGTTTTTGCTGTGAGTCCTGCATTTGTTGTTTTTGGTTCCACAGTTTGCATGGGTCGGATTGCATCTGCTGTTGTGAGTCCCGCAGTAATAGTGGCAGGTCTTGCAATTGTTTTTGGTTCAACAGTTCTCATGTTTGGTATTGCAGTTGTTGATGTTCCTGCAGTTGTAGCTATTGTTCCAGCAATTGTAGTTGTGCGTTCAGAAGTTGACATGGTTGGTCCTTCAGTTTTTGTTGTGAGTCCTTCAGTTGTTGTGGATCCCCTGTTATTAGTTAATGGTCCTGCTGTAGCAGTGCTGGGTCCTTCTTTTGTTGTTGGTTCTGCAGGTGTTGGTATTGGTGCTGCAGTTGTTGTGAGTACTGCAGTTGTAGCTTTTGTTCCTGCAATTGTTCTTGATGGTTCAATAATTGGTGTTGTTGGTCCTGCTATTGTTATTGCTCCTGCATTTGTGGTTTTTGGCCCTGCAGCAGTTGGTCCTGCGGATGGGGTTTTTATTATAGCAGTTGGCGTTGTTGGTCCTGTAGTTGTTGTAGATCCTGCAGTTGTAGCATTTGTTCCAGCCATTGTAGATGTTTGTTCAGAAGTTATCATTGTTGGTTCTACAGTTTTTGTTTTGAGCCTTTTAGTTGCTGTGGTTCCCCCCGTAGTAGTTGTTGTTCGTCCTGCAGTTGGTGTTGTCGGTGCTGCAGTTGTTGTGGGTCCCACACTTTTACTTAACAGTCTTGCAGTAGAAGTGGTAGGTCCTGCAATTATTCTTGGTTCAACAGTTGTCGTTGGTCCTGCAGTTGTTGAGGTTCCTGCGGTTGTAGCACTTGTTACAGCAATTGAGGTTATTGGTTCAGAAGTTGTCGTTATTTGTCCTGCAGTTTTTGTTCCGGGTCCTGCAGTTATAGCTCTTGTTCCAGCAGTTGTTGTTTGTTCAACTGTTGGCGTAATTGGTTACTGCAAATGCTTTTGTGGGTACCGCAGTAGATAGTAGTTAATAGTCCTGCACCAGCATTGATAGGTCCTTCTTTTGTTGCTGGTTCTGCAGTTGGCGCGATTGGTTCTGCAGTTTTTGCTGTGAGTCCTGCATTTGTGCAGCTCTTGTTCCAGCAATTGTCTTTGTTGGTTCTGCAGCTGGCGTTGTTGGTACTGCAGTTGCCGTTGTGGGTACCCCAGAGTAGTTGATAGTTCCTTGCAGTAGCATTGATTATGTCCTTCTTTTGTTGCTGGTTCTACAGTCGGTTGTTTCTTGTTCCTGCAGTTTTTAATGAGAGTTCTGCAGTTGACGCTCTTGTTCCAGCAGTTGTTGTTTTTGGTTCAACAGTTGTCATTGTTGGTTTTGCAGTTTGTTGATTTTCCTGCAGGTTGTAGCTCTTGTTCTATTAATTGTTTTGTTATTGTTTCAGAAGTTGTCATTATTGGTCCTGCAGTTTTTGTTGCAGGTCCTGCAGTTGTAGCTCTTGTTCCAGCAGTTGTTGTTGTTTGTTCAACAGTTGGTGGAATTGGTACTGCAATTGATGTTGTGGGTACCGCAGTAGTAGTTAATAGTCCTGCACCAGCATTGATAGGTCCTTCTTTTGTTGCTGGTTCTGCAGTTGGCGCTATTGGTTCTGCAGTTTTTGCTGTGAGTCCTGCATTTGTTGTTTTTGGTTCCACAGTTGGCATGGGTCGTACTGCATCTGCTGTTGTGAGTCCCGCAGTAATAGTGGCAGGTCTTGCAATTGTTTTTGGTTCAACAGTTCTCATGTTTGGTATTGCAGTTGTTGATGTTCCTGCAGTTGTAGCTCTTGTTCCAGCAAATGTAGTTGTGCGTTCAGAAGTTAGCATGGATGGTCCTTCAGTTTTTGTTGTGAGTCCTTCAGTTGTTGTGGATCCCCTGTTATTAGTTAATGGTCCTGCTGTAGCAGTGCTGGGTCCTTCTTTTGTTGTTGGTTCTGCAGTTGTTGGTGTTGGTATTGGTGCTGCAGTTGTTGTGAGTACTGCAGTTGTAGCTTTTGTTCCTGCAATTGTTCTTGATGGTTCAATAATTGGTGTTGTTGGTCCTGCTATTGTTATTGCTCCTGCATTTGTGGTTTTTGGCCCTGCAGCAGTTGGTCCTGCGGATGGGGTTTTTATTATAGCAGTTGGCGTTGTTGGTCCTGTAGTTGTTGTAGATCCTGCAGTTGTAGCATTTGTTCCAGCCATTGTAGATGTTTGTTCAGAAGTTATCATTGTTGGTTCTACAGTTTTTGTTTTGAGCCTTTTAGTTGCTGTGGTTCCCCCCGTAGTAGTTGTTGTTCGTCCTGCAGTTGGTGTTGTCGGTGCTGCAGTTGTTGTGGGTCCCACACTTTTACTTAACAGTCTTGCAGTAGAAGTGGTAGGTCCTGCAATTATTCTTGGTTCAACAGTTGTCGTTGGTCCTGCAGTTGTTGAGGTTCCTGCGGTTGTAGCACTTGTTACAGCAATTGAGGTTATTGGTTCAGAAGTTGTCGTTATTTGTCCTGCAGTTTTTGTTCCGGGTCCTGCAGTCGTAGCTCTTGTTCCAGCAGTTGTTGTTGTTTGTTCAACAGTGGGCGTAATTGGTACTGCAAATGCTGTTGTGGGTACCGCAGTAGTAGTTAATAGTCCTGCACCAGCATTGATAGGTCCTTCTTTTGTTGCTGGTTCTGCAGTTGGCGTGATTGGTTCTGCAGTTTTTGCTGTGAGTCCTGCATTTGTTGTTGTTGCTTCCACAGTTGGCGTTGGTCGTACTGCATCTGCTGTTGTGAGTCCCGCAGTAGTAGTGGCAGGTCTTGCAATTGTTTTTGGTTCAACAGTTCTCATTTTTGGCATTGCAGTCGTTGATGTTCCTGCAGTTGTAGCTCTTGTTCCAGTAATTGTAGTTGTGCGTTCAGAAGTTGACATGGTTGGTCCTTCAGTTTTTGTTGTCAGTCCTTCAGTTGTTGTGGATCCCCTGTTATTAGTTAATGGTCCTGCTGTAGCAGTGCTGGGTCCTTCTTTTGTTTTTGGTTCTGCAGTTGTTGGTGTTGGTATTGGTGCTGCAGTTGTTTTGAGTACTGCAGTTGTACCTTTTGTTCCTGCAATTGTTCTTGATGGTTCAATAATTGGTGTTGTTGGTCCTGCTATTGTTATTGCTCCTGCATTTGTGGTTTTTGGCCCTGCAGCAGTTGGTCCTGCGGATGGGGTTTTTATTATAGCAGTTGGCGTTGTTGGTCCTGTAGTTGTTGTTGATCCTGCAGTTGTAGCTCTTGTTCCAGCCATTATAGTTGTTTGTTCAGAAGTTGTCATTGTTGGTCCTACAGTTTTTGTTGTGAGACTTTTAGTTGCTTTGGTTCCCCCCGTAGTAGTTAATGGTCCTGCAATAGAAGTGGTATGTTCCTTCTTTTGTTGTTGGTCGTGCGCAGTTTGGTGTTGTAGGTGCTGCAGTTGTTGTTTGTGTGGGTCCCGCACTTTTACTTAATAGTCTTGCAGTAGAAGTGGTAGGTCCTGCAATTATTTTTGGTGCAACAGTTGTCGTTGGTCCTGCAGTTGTTGAGGTTCCTGTGGTTGTAGCACTTGTTACAGCAATTGAGGTTATTGGTTCAGAAGTTGTCGTTATTTGTCCTGCAGTTTTTGTTCCGGGTCCTGCAGTTATAGCTCTTGTTCCAGCAGTTGTTGTTTGTTCAACTGTTGGCGTAATTGGTACTGCAAATGCTTTTGTGGGTACCGCAGTAGTAGTTAATAGTCCTGCACCAGCATTGATAGGTCCTTCTTTTGTTGCTGGTTCTGCAGTTGGCGCGATTGGTTCTGCAGTTTTTGCTGTGAGTCCTGCATTTGCAGCTCTTGTTCCAGCAATTGTCTTTGTTGGTTCTGCAGCTGGCGTTGTTGGTACTGCAGTTGCTGTTGTGGGTACCCCAGAAGTAGTTGATAGTCCTGCAGTAGCATTGATATGTCCTTCTTTTGTTGCTGGTTCTACAGTCGGTGTTTCTTGTCCTGTAGTTTTTAATGAGAGTTCTGCAGTTGACGCTCTTGTTCCTGCAGTTGTTGTTTTTGGTTCAACAGTTGTCATTGTTGGTTTTGCAGTTGTTGATTTTCCTGCAGTTGTAGCTCTTGTTCTATTAATTGTTGTTATTTTTTCAGAAGTTGTCATTATTGGTCCTGCAGTTTTTGTTGCAGGTCCTGCAGTTGTAGCTCTTGTTCCAGCAGTTGTTGTTGTTTGTTCAACAGTTGGTGGAATTGGTACTGCAATTGATGTTGTGGGTACCGCAGTAGTAGTTAATAGTCCTGCACCAGCATTGATAGGTCCTTCTTTTGTTGCTGGTTCTGCAGTTGGCGCTATTGGTTCTGCAGTTTTTGCTGTGAGTTCTGCATTTGTTGCTGTTGGTTCCACAGTTGGCGTTGGTCGTACTGCATCTGCTGTTGTGAGTCCCGCAGTAGTAGTGGCAGGTCTTGCAATTGTTTTTGGTTCAACAGTTCTCATTTTTGTTATTGCAGTTGTTGATGTTCCTGCAGTTGTAGCTCTTGTTCCAGCAATTGTAGTTGTGCGTTCAGAAGTTGACGTGGTTGGTCCTTCAGTTTTTGTTGTGAGTCCTTCAGTTGTTGTGGATCCCCTGTTATTAGTTAATGGTCCTGCTGTAGCAGTGCTGGGTCCTTCTTTTGTTGTTGGTTCTGCAGTTGTTGGTGTTGGTATTGGTGCTGCAGTTGTTGTGAGTACTGCAGTTGTACCTTTTGTTCCTGCAATTGTTCTTGATGGTTCAATAATTGGTGTTGTTGGTCCTGCTATTGTTATTGCTCCTGCATTTGTGGTTTTTGGCCCTGCAGCAGTTGGTCCTGCGGATGGGGTTTTTATTATAGCAGTTGGCGTTGTTGGTCCTGTAGTTGTTGTAGATCCTGCAGTTGTAGCTCTTGTTCCAGCCATTGTAGATGTTTGTTCAGAAGTTATCATTGTTGGTTCTACAGTTTTTGTTTTGAGACTTTCAGTTGCTGTGGTTCCCCCCGTAGTAGTTAATGGTCCTGCAGTAGAAGTGGTATGTCCTTCTTTTGTTGTTGGTCCTGCAGTTGTTGTTGTGGGTCCCCACACTTTTACTTAATAGTCTTGCAGTAGAAGTGGTAGGTCCTGCAATTATTTTTGGTTCAACAGTTGTCGTTGGTCCTGCAGTTGTTGAGGGTTCCTGCGGTTGTAGCACTTGTTACAGCAATTGAGGTTATTGGTTCAGAAGTTGTCGTTATTTGTCCTGCAGTTTTTGTTCCGAGGTCCTGCAGGTGTTAGCTCTTGCTCCAGCAGTTGTTTGTTGTTTGTTCAACAGTGGGCGTAATTGGTACTGCAAATGCTGTTGTGGGTACCGCAGTAGTAGTTAATAGTCCTGCACCAGCATTAATAGGTTCTTCTTTTTGTTGCTGGTTCTGCAGTTGGTGCTATTTGGTTCTGCAGTTTTTGCTTTGAGTCCTGCATTTGTTGTTGTTTTCGTTCGTCACAGTATTGGCGTTGGTCGTACTGCATCTGCTGTTGTGTGTCCCGCAGTAGTAGTGGCAGGTCTTGCAATTGTTTTTGGTTCAACAGTTCTCATTTTTGGTATTGCAGTTGTTGATGTTCCTGCAGTTGTAGCTCCTGTTCCAGCAATTGTAGTTGTGCGTTCAGAAGTTGACATGGTTGATCCTTCAGTTTTTGCTGTGAGTCCTTCAGTTGTTGTGGATCCCCTGTTATTAGTTAATGGTCCTGCTGTAGCAGTGCTGGGTCCTTCTTTTGTTGTTGGTTCTGCAGTTGGTGTTGGTATTGGTGCTGGCAGTTTGTTGTTGTGAGTACTGCAGTTTGTACTTTTTGTTCCTGCAATTTGTTCTTGATGGTTCAATAATTGTTTGTTGGTCCGTTGCTATTGCTCCTGCATTTGTGGTTTTTTGGCCCTGCAGCAGTTGGTCCTGCGGGATGGGGTTTTTATTTATAGCAGTTGGCGTTGTTGGTCCTGTAGTTGTTGTTGATCCTGCAGTTGTAGCTCCTGTTCCAGCCATTATAGTTGTTTGTTCAGAAGTTGTCATTGTTGGTCCTACACGTTTTTGTTGTGAGACTTTCAGTTGCTGTGGTTCCCCCCGTAGTAGTTAATAGGTCCTGCAATGAGGAAGTGGTATGTCCTTCTTTTGTTGTGTGATCGTGCAGTTTGTGTTGTAGGTGCTGCAGTTGTTGTTGTGGGTCCCGCACTTTTACTTAATAGTCTTGCAGTAGAAGTGGTAGGTCCTGCAATTATTTTTAGTTGCAACAGTTGTTGTTGGTCCTGCAGTTGTTGAGGTTCCTGCGGTTGTAGCACTTGTTACAGCAATTGTAGTTGTGCGTTCAGAAGTTGACATGGTTGGTCCTTCAGTTTTTGTTTGTGAGTCCTTCAGTTGTTGTGGATCCCTGTTATTAGTTAATGGTCCTGCTGCTGTAGCAGTGCTGGGTCCTTCTTTTGTTGTTGGTTCTGCAGTTGTTGGTGTTTGGTATTGGTGCTGCAGTTGTTGTTGTGGGTCCCGCACTTTTTACTTAATTAGTCTTGCAGTAGAAGTGGTAGGTCCTGCAATTATTTTTTAGTTCAACAGTTGTTGTTGGTCCTGCAGTTGTTGAGGTTCCTGCGGTTGTAGCACTTGTTACAGCAATTGTAGTTGTGCGTTCAGAAGTTGACATGGTTGGTCCTTCAGTTTTTGTTTGTGAGTCCTTCAGTTGTTGTGGATCCCCTGTTATTAGTTAATGGTCCTGCTGCTGTAGCAGTGCTGGGTCCTTCTTTTGTTGTTGGTTCTCTGCAGTTGTTGGTGTTGGTATTGGTGCTGCAGTTGTTGTGAATACTGCAGTTGTACCTTTTGTTCCTGCAATTGTTCTTGATGGTTCAATAATTGGTGTTGTTGGTCCTGCTATTGTTATTGCTCCTGCATTTGTGGTTTTTGGCCCTGCAGCAGTTGGTCCTGCGGATGGGGTTTTTATTATAGCAGTTGGCGTTGTTGGTCCTGTAGTTGTTGTTGATCCTGCAGTTGTAGCTCTTGTTCCAGCCATTATAGTTGTTTGTTCAGAAGTTGTCATTGTTGGTCCTACAGTTTTTGTTGTGAGACTTTCAGTTGCTGTGGTTCCCCCCGTAGTAGTTAATGGTCCTGCAGTAGAAGTGGTATGTCCTTCTTTTGTTGTTCGTCCTGCAGTTGGTGTTGTCGGTGCTGCAGTTGTTGTGGGTCCCACACTTTTACTTAACAGTCTTGCAGTAGAAGTGGTAGGTCCTGCAATTATTCTTGGTTCAACAGTTGTCATTGTTGGTTTTGGAGTTGTTGATGTTCCTGCAGTTTTAGCTCTTGTTCTATTAATTGTTGTTATTGTTTCAGAAGTTGTCGTTAATGGTCCTGCAGTTTTTGTTGCGGGTCCTGCAGTTGTAGCTCTTGTTCCAGCAGTTGTTGTTTGTTCAACTGTTGGCGTAATTGGTACTGCAAATACTTTTGTGGGTACCGCAGTAGTAGTTAATAGTCCTGCACCAGCATTGATAGGTCCTTCTTTTGTTGCTGGTTCTGCAGTTGGCGCGATTGGTTCTGCAGTTTTTGCTGTGAGGTCCTGCATTTGCAGCTCTTTGTTCCAGGCAATTGTCTTTGTTGGTTTCTGCAGCTGGCGTTGTTGGTACTGCAGTTTGCTGTTGTGGGTACCCCAGAAGTAGTTGATAGTCCTGCAGTAGCATTGATATGTCCTTCTTTTGTTGTTGCTGGTTCTACAAGTCGGGTGTTTCTTGTCCTGCAGTTTTTATATGAGAGTTCTGCAGTTGACGCTCTTGTTCCAGCAGTTGTTGTTTTTTGGTTCAACAGTTGTTCATTGTTGGTTTTTGCAGTTGTTGATTTTCCTGCAGTTGTTAGGCTCTTGTTCTATTAATTGTTGTTATTTTTTCAGAAGTTGTCATTATTGGTCCTGCAGTTTTTGTTACAGGTCCTGCAGTTGTAGCTCTTGTTCCAGCCAGTTGTTGTTGTTTGTTCAACAGGTTGGTGAATTGGTACTGCAAATTGATGTTTGTGGGTTACCGCAGTAGTAGTTAGTAGTCCTGCACCAGCATTGATAGGTCCTTCTTTTGTTGCTGGTTCTGCAGTTTGGCGCTATTGGTTCTGCAGTTTTTGTGCTGTGAGTCCTGCATTTGTTGTTTTTGGTTCCACAGTTGGCATGGGTCGTACTGCATCTGCTGTTGGTGAGAGTCCCGCAGTAATAGTGGCAGGTCTTGCAATTGTTTTTTGGTTCAACAGTTCTCATGTTTTGGTATTGCAGTTGTTGATGTTCCTGCAGTTGTAGCTCTTGTTCCAGCAAATGTAGTTGTGCGTTCAGAAGTTAGCATGGATGGTCCTTCAGTTTTTTGTTGTGAGTCCTTTCAGTTGTTGTGGATCCCCTGTTATTAGTTAATGGTCCTGCTGTAGCAGTGCTGGGTCCTTCTTTTTGTTGTTGGTTCTGCAGTTGTTGGTGTTGGTATTGGTTGCTGCAGTTGTTGTGAGTACTGCAGTTGTACCTTTTGTTCCTGCAATTGTTCTTGATGGTTCAATAATTGGTGTTGTTGGTCCTGCTATTGTTATTGCTCCTGCATTTGTGGTTTTTGGCCCTGCAGCAGTTGGTCCTGCGGATGGGGTTTTTATTATAGCAGTTGGCGTTGTTGGTCCTGTAGTTGTTGTAGATCCTGCAGTTGTAGCTCTTGTTCCAGCCATTGTAGATGTTTGTTCAGAAGTTATCATTGTTGGTTCTACAGTTTTTGTTTTGAGCCTTTCAGTTGCTGTGGTTCCCCCCGTAGGTAGTTAATGGTCCTGGCAGTAGAAAGTGGTATGTCCTTCTTTTGTTGTTCGTCCTGCAGTTGGTTGTTGTCGGTGCTTGCAGTTGTTGTGGGTCCCACACTTTTACTTAACAGTCTTGCAGTAGAAGTGGTTAGGTCCTGCAATTATTCTTGGTTCAACAGTTGTCGTTGGTCCTGCAGTTGTTGAGGTTCCTGCGGTTGTAGCACTTGTTACAGCAATTGAGGTTATTGGTTTCAGAAGTTGTCGTTATTTGTCCTGCAGTTTTTTGTTCCAGGGTCCTGCAGTTGTAGCTCTTGCTCCAGCAGTTGTTGTTGTTGTTTGTTCAACAGTGGGCGTAATTGGTACTGCAAATGCTGTTTGTGGGTAACCGGCAGTAGTAGTTAATAGTCCTGCACCAGCATTAATAGGTCCTTCTTTTGTTGCTGGTTCTGCAGTTGGTGCTATTGGTTCTGCAGTTTTTGCTTTGAGTCCTGCATTTGTTGTTTTTCGTTCCACAGTTGGCGTTGGTCGTACTGCATCTGCTGGTGTGTGTCCCGCAGTAGTAGTGGCAGGTCTTGCAATTGTTTTTGGTTCAACAGTTCTCATTTTTGGTATTGCAGTTGTTGATGTTCCTGCAGTTGTAGCTCCTGTTCCAGCAATTGTAGTTGTGCGTTCAGAAGTTGACATGGTTGATCCTTCAGTTTTTGCTGTGAGTCCTTCAGTTGTTGTGGATCCCCTGTTATTAGTTAATGGTCCTGCTGTAGCAGTGCTGGGTCCTTCTTTTGTTGTTGGTTCTGCAGGTGTTGGTATTGGTGCTGCAGTTGTTGTGAGTACTGCAGTTGTACCTTTTGTTCCTGCAATTGTTCTTGATGGTTCAATAATTGGTGTTGTTGGTCCTGCTATTGTTATTGCTCCTGCATTTGTGGTTTTTGGCCCTGCAGCAGTTGGTCCTGCGGATGGGGTTTTTATTATAGCAGTTGGCGTTGTTGGTCCTGTAGTTGTTGTGTGATCCTGCAGTTTGTAGTCTCTTGTTCCCAGCCATTATAGTTGTTTGTTCAGAAGTGGTCATTGTTGGTCCTACAGTTTTTGTTGTGAGACTTTTAGTTGCTTTGGTTCCCCCCGTAGTAGTTAATGGTCCTGCAATAGAAGTGTTATGTCCTTCTTTTGTTGTTGGTCGTGTAGTTTTGTGTTGTAGTGTTGCTGCAGTTGTTGTTGTGGGTCCCGCACTTTCACTTAATTAGTCTTGCAGTAGAAGTGGTAGGTCCTGCCAATTATTTTTGGTGCAACAGTTGTCGTTGGTCCTGCAGTTGTTGAGGTCTCCTGTGGTTGTAGCACTTGTGTTACAGCAATTGTGGTTGTTGTGCGTTCAGAAGGTTTGTCGTTATTGTGTCCTGCAGTTTTTGTTGTGGGTCCTTCAGTTGTTGTGATCCCCTGTTATTAGTTAATTGTCCTGCTGTTGGTAGTGCTTGGTTCATTCTTTTGTTTTGGTTCTGCAGTTGTTGTGTTGGTATTGCGTTGCAGTTGTTGTTGTGGGTCCCGCAGTTTGTACTTAATAGTCCTGCAGTAGAAGTTGGTAGGTCCTGCAATTATTTTTAGTTCAACAGTTGGCTGATTGGTCTCTGCAGTTTGTTGAGAGTTCCTGCAGTTGTAGCACTTGTTCCAGCAATTGTATTTGTGCGTTCAGAAGTTGACATGGTTGGTCCTTCAGTTTTTGGTAGTGAGTCCTTCAGTTGTGTGGATTCCCCGTTATGTAGTTAATGGTCCTGCTGTAGCAGTGGCTGGGTCCTTCTTTTGTTTGTTGGTTCTACAGTCGGTGTTGGTATTGGTGCTGCAGTTGTTGATGAGAGTACTGGCAGTTGTACGCTCTTGTTCCTGCAGTTTGTTCTTGATGGTTCCAATAATTGTGTTGTCTGGTCCTTTCTATTGGTATTGCTCTGCATTTGTTGATTTTTGGCCGTGTAGCACTTGTTCCTGCGGATTGTTGTTATTTTTCAGTGTTAGTATGCAGTTGGTCGTTGTTGTCCTGTTGTTGTTGTGAGTCCTGCAGTTGTAGCTCTTGTTCCAGCCATTATATAGTTGTTTGTTCAGCAGTTGTCAGTAATTGGTACTAGCAGTTTGTTGTTGTTGTGAGACTTTCAGTTAGCTGGTGGTGCACCAGCGTATAGTCCGTCTTATGGTCGCTGCAATGGGCAGTGGGTACTGTGCGTTCTTCGTTTTTTGGCTGTGATCGCTGCAGTTTGTTGTTGTATGGTTCCGCAGTTGTCATGTGGTCGTACTGCATCTGCTACTTAATAGTCTTGCCAGTAGAAGTGGTAGGTCCTGCAATTATTTTTGTTAGTGCAACAGTTTCTGTTGTTGTGGTATTGCAGTTGTTGAGGTTCCTGCAGGTTGTAGCACTTGTTACAGCAAATTGTAGTTGTGCGTTCAGAAGTTGACATGGTTGGTCCTTCAGTTTTTGTTGTGAGTCCTTCAGTTGTTGTGGATCCCCTGTTATTAGTTAATGGTCCTGCTGTAGCAGTGCTGGGTCCTTCTTTTGTTGTTGGTTCTGCAGTTGTTGGTGTTGGTATTGGTGCTGCAGTTGTTGTTGTGGGTCCCGCACTTTTACTTAATAGTCTTGCAGTAGAAGTGGTAGGTCCTGCAATTATTTTTAGTTCAACAGTTGTTGTTGGTCCTGCAGTTGTTGAGGTTCCTGCGGTTGTAGCACTTGTTACAGCAATTGTAGTTGTGCGTTCAGAAGTTGACATGGTTGGTCCTTCAGTTTTTGTTGTGAGTCCTTCAGTTGTTGTGGATCCCCTGTTATTAGTTAATGGTCCTGCTGTAGCAGTGCTGGGTCCTTCTTTTGTTGTTGGTTCTGCAGGTGTTGGTATTGGTGCTGCAGTTGTTGTGAGTACTGCAGTTGTACCTTTTGTTCCTGCAATTGTTCTTGATGGTTCAATAATTGGTGTTGTTGGTCCTGCTATTGCTATTGCTCCTGCATTTGTGGTTTTTGGCCCTGCAGCAGTTGGTCCTGCGGATGGGGTTTTTATTATAGCAGTTGGCGTTGTTGGTCCTGTAGTTGTTGTAGATCCTGCAGTTGTAGCTCTTGTTCCAGCCATTGTAGATGTTTGTTCAGAAGTTATCATTGTTGGTTCTACAGTTTTTGTTTTGAGCCTTTCAGTTGCTGTGGTTCCCCCCGTAGTAGTTAATGGTCCTGCAGTAGAAGTGGTATGTCCTTCTTTTGTTGTTCGTCCTGCAGTTGGTGTTGTCGGTGCTGCAGTTGTTGTGGGTCCCACACTTTTACTTAACAGTCTTGCAGTAGAAGTGGTAGGTCCTGCAATTATTCTTGGTTCAACAGTTGTCGTTGGTCCTGCAGTTGTTGAGGTTCCTGCGGTTGTAGCACTTGTTACAGCAATTGAGGTTATTGGTTCAGAAGTTGTCGTTATTTGTCCTGCAGTTTTTGTTCCGGGTCCTGCAGTTATAGCTCTTGTTCCAGCAGTTGTTGTTTGTTCAACAGTTGGCGTAATTGGTACTGCAAATGCTGTTGTGGGTAACGCAGTAGTAGTTAATAGTCCTTGCCCAGGCATTGATAGGTCCTTGCTTTTGTTTGCTGGTTCTGCCGTTGCCGCGATTGGTGTCTGCAGTTTTTTTGTGCTGTGAGTCCTGCATTTGCAGCTCTTGTTCCAGCGCAATTGTCCTTTGTTGGTTCTGCAAGCTGGTCGTTGTTGGATTACTGCTAGCAGTTACTGTTGTGGTACTCCTGACGTAAGTTAATAGTCTGCAGTAGCATTCATGTGTCCTTCTTTTGTTGCTGGTTCTACAGTCAGTGTTCTTGTACTGCAGTTTGTTATGACGAGGTTCTGCAGTTGACGCTCTTGTTCCAGCATGTTGTTTTGGTCCTCTTCAACAGTTGTCATTTTGTTTGGGTTTTGCAGTTGTTGATGTTCCTGCAGTATTTTAGCTCTCTGTTCTATTATTTGTTTTTTATTGTTTATCAGAAGTTGTCGTTATTGGTCCTGCAGTTTTTTCTTTCTGCGGGTTTCCTGCAGTTGAAGCTCTGTTCCAGCAGTTGTGTTGTTTTGTTCAAACAGTTGGCTCCTTGTAATTCTGGTCTGCAATCTGATGTTGTGGGTACTCCTTACCGCAGTTCAGGTCCCTAGTAGTTAATAGTCCTCACCAGCATTTATATAGGTCCTCTTCTTTTTGTCTGCCTGGTTTCTTCAGTTGGCGCGCTATTGGTTCTGCAGTTTTTGCTGTTAGTCGCTGCATTTGGCTTGTTTTTTGTTCCACATTGGCATGTGGTCGTACTGCATCTGCTGTTGTGAAGTCCCTGCCAGTAATAGTGGCCAGTCTTGCTAATTGTTTTTGGTTCAACAGTCTTCATTGCGTTTTAGTATTGCAGTGTGTTGGATGTTCTGCAGTTGTTAGCTATTGTTCCTCAGCAATTGTAGTTGGGGCCGTTCAGAGTTGACATGGTTGGTCCTATCAGTTTTTGTTGTGAGCTCTTCAGTTGTTGTGGATCCCCTGTTATTAGTTAATGGTCCTGCTGTAGCAGTGCTGGTCCTTCTTGTTGTTGTTGGTTCTGCCAGGTGTTGGTATGTGGGCTGCTGAATTGTTGTAGTACTGCAGTTGTAGCTTTTGTTCTTGCAATTGTTTCTATGATGGTTCAATAAATTGGTGTTGTTGGTACCTGCTCTATTGTTCTTGGCTCCTGCATTTGGTGGTTTCTTGGCACCTGCAAGCAGTGTTGGTCCTGCGGATCGGGAGTTTTTATTATAGCAGTTGGCGTGTTGGGTCCCTGTAATTTTGTTGTTGATCCTAGCAGCTGTAGCTCTTGTACCAGCCATTATAGTTTTTTGTTCAGAAGTTGTCATTGTTGGTCCTCAGTTTTTGTGTCAGACTTTCAGTTGCTGTGGTTCACCCCCGTAGTAGTTAATGGTCCTGCAATGAAAGTGGTATGCCATTCTCTTGTTGTTGATCGATGCAGTGGTGTATAGGTGCGCAGTGTGTTGTGGGTCCCGCACTTTTACTTAACAGTCATTGCAGTAGAAGTGGTAGGTCCTGCAATATTTTATAGTTCCACAAGTTAGTTGTAGGTCCTGCAGTTGTTGAGGTTCCTGCGGCTTGGTAGCACTCTGTTACAAGCAACTCTGTAAGTTGTGCGTTCAGAAGTTTGACATGGTTGGTCCATCGTCAGTTTTTGTTTGTGAAGTCCTTTCAGTGTTGTGATCCCCATGTTATTAGTTAATGGTCCTGCTGAATGCAGTAGCTTGGTTACCTTCTTTGTTGTTGCGTGTAGCAGTTGTTTGGTATGTTAGGTATTTAGGTGCTCGCAGTGTGTTGTGATTTACTGCAGTTGTCACTTTTTGTTCCATGCAATTGTTCATTGATGG